>OX578148.1:12983974-13176474 GCA_951213105.1 Amaurobius ferox
GATTAACAAATATTAAACTTGTAAAAATTCAAATTATTAACATTTAAAAATTAAAAATTCTCATCAAAACTAAAGAAATAGAAAAAGTTATGTCTTGAAAAAATTTGAAATTTAAGACTCAGAACTATGCGTATCAAAATTTCTTACGAACTCAATCATTTGATTCAAAAAATTAATTGACAAGTTCATGAGTTTAAGAACTGTTGGTGCAAGAGTAGATTTGTATCCGTGAAATCCTCTAGTTCCATCGGGCTCTTTGGGTCATCTCAATACGATTACCCGAGGTTCAACATTCTATCTTCTTGACATATTTTTATCATTGATCACGCCATACACTCTAAATGAGCCAGGAAGCAATGATTTGTCGATTTCTTTCAAAGTCATCAAATTCGAAGTTATTTCTTTTGAAATTATTGGAGACATAAATGAACTGTGCCATCGTATTGTACAATTGCCAATTTTGAAACACTTTAAATGCCCTTCTTCTTTTGCCAGGCTCCCATCATCCATAACATTTTTCAAGCATAATTTAAGACAGCACATATTTTGCAATAGCCACTTCCTTCTCGCGTCTGAAGTATTTCTTCAAATTACAAAGGGTATTTCCAGATTTTATCGAATTATGGTTGCCTGCATCACGAATTAAGGTTGCCTCCATACTGGGGATTGCAATACCTGAATCTCGGATTAAAAATGAATACAGTAATACCGGGATTTTTGACGCAAGAATACCGGGATTGCGGTATTTTGAACAGATTTACATGCACGTGCCAAGCACCAGTGTTCATGCTTATTAAAATAAACTTTACCCGAGTTTATCAAAGGGAAACACTGTGATGCACATATTGTGAAAATTTACTTACTTAAAAGTAAATGACATGAAAGGTTCTCTCTGCTTGAAATCTGTTTCAGTCACTAGATGGCGCTACTTTAAACGTATTTGTTGCATATCTTTTCATGATATGTTATTTGTTTTGTGGCAACAGCTGCTGTGTTGATTCTAGCATCGAATGTTTATTTTCGTCTAGCGTTGTTGTGGTAGTTCATGTTCTTTTTTTGTATGAATAAAATACATGTAGATTAATACGAAATGACTACATCTGATAAAAGTAGAACTGAGATATACGAATAGTATAAAAGTTCAAAAGTGTGCAAGCTTGAATCTGTTTGTAAATACTTTTTACATGAAGCCAATGGACAATCGGCAAAATATATGTTGTGGTGTAAAATAATTATAAAAAGCGGATGTGGGTCGACGGAAGGGCTTCATGAGCATTTAAATTCTATTCATGAGATTAATGTTTTGATACGAAGTAGAAATAAGGATGAAACTAGTTCCGGTTCTCAAGGAAATAGTGTTGCCGGTATTAGCGATATTGTTAGAGATACTAAAAGAAATATTTAAAGGTATTTTTTCCGAAGAATGAGAATACTTTACTGGCTCTATATTAGCCAGAATGACTGCGCGTCATGGCTTACCATTTAGTGAAATTTCCACTTCTTTCGATTTACATTTTCTTACGCTGGGTTTCTTTTTTCATTCCAGGTCACATATATAAATTTTACAAACGTTATATTTCTGTTGTTAAACAAATATAAAAAAAATGAAAAAATACTTTTTCTTCAATAAGTAAAAGAAAAATACTGAAACCCGCTGGATACCGGGACCTTCGGATTGAAGATTTTACGATCCCGAAATCCCAGGATTGAAAATTATCTACGGGATTGCAATCCCTACTCCATACTGAGCATACATTAACAACATAAAGTCCTACTTCATGCAACAAAGGAAAGAAAATAATTGTAAGTAGAAGTAAAATTGCTATATCTCCATATCGAATGCAGAGCAAATTGAAATTAGTTATGAAAACAATCGTAATTAGTATTTGCAGTAGCATGCCAACAGCAATAAGCTGAGAAAAGGACAGCCACACATCATCGTTGCCTTTGTATTAACTAGCAGGCGATTCAAAGAGTGAAATGAAAAACGAAGTGGACCTGGCTGACTTCCAAATCGACGTCGATATTGCGACAAAAATATGGATGAACTCTTTTGGTGGAAACATAAAAAATGGAGATATATTTCAAAACTTTCATGGACAATATTTATAAATAGCGACAAAAAACAGTCATCTTATGGCTACATTTATTCTTTTTTGGATCAGACGTTCCGCTGTCTAAACCCAGTCATAAAATGAGTGAGTTGGCAATACTAGTCGTAGTATCTTGTATAATGCAGTCCCGCTACAGCAAGCTGAAACCCTTTTTGCGAGAAGTGGTGGGTTGAAACTAATAAAGCTTTAGTTTCGGGCTCCAGTCAAACAGATACCAATAGACCAAGTTTTTCAAAATATATTTTGTGCAAAAGAACTTAACCTTACATGAGTATTTTTAATACTCCACTTCTATTGTGCAGATAGCATTCTATACGGACATTACAGGTAACATCCTACATGTCGTGATTCTTCTGATGCTTAAAAGCTCGTCAGTTTGAAATAGCCGATATCTTAAATTTCAGGAGGGCAACTTGTATATTATTTCATAAATATGTACTAGGACTGACTCCATACAGGATCTGACGAGTCCAACACGCAGCTGGTATCACATTGCTGAAAACGGAATGTGAAACCCATTCATGGGGGTTGCTGCCTAGAAGGTAGTCTAAATTTTTTTGAACATAGTTTATGAATATGTATTTGGCTATTGCATTTTTATTCTTGCTTTATCTCTACGAAAATGGATGTTAACGGCATGACAGAACTAAATCAGTTGGTTGACATAGAGATTTACAAAATTGAGGTAAACAAACTATTTCCTGATACCATCACATATATTGACCATGAAGCCAATGAACAATCGGCCAACTATAAGTTGTGGTGTAAAATAATCATTAGAACAGGAGGTGGGTCGACAAAAGGACTTCATATGCATTTAAATTCTATTTACGAGATTAATGTTTTGATACCAAGTAGAAATAAGGATGAAACTAGTTCCGGTTCTCAAGAAAATTGTGTTTCTGCATTGGCAATATTGCTAGAGATACTAAAAGAAATATTTAAAGATATTTTTTTCCAAAAAATGAGAATACTTTACTGGCTCTATATTAGCTAGTATGACAGCACGTCATGGCTTACCATTTTGTGAAATTTCCATTTCTCTCGATTTACATTTTCATACGCTGGGTTTCTTTTTTCATTCCAGGTCACATATATAAATTTTACAAACGTTATATTTCTGTTATTAAACAAATGTAAAAAAAATGAAATAATACATTTCTTTCAATAAGTAAAAAAAAATACTGAAACCCGAAGGATACCGGGATCTTTGGATTTAGGATTTTACGATCCCGTAATCCCAGGATTGAAAATTATCTACGGGATTGTGTTGGGAAATAATTTCCCTTCAACTAACTGTAACATAACCTTAAGGTGAAGTTGTAACTGTTAACCGTATCTGGAGAAAGTGCGAGTATAAATGAGTGTGAAATGGATAGTTACGGGGGACGGATTGACTGAGACACAGACAGAGAAAGAAAGTAAAGCATTATGGTAGTGGATATATGCTATGTATTGCCGCAGGAAGTGAATGCTAATTTATTATGTATCCTAAGATAGGTATTTAAGTTTGTTAATAAATTGTTATGTTATCGAAGATATCTCTTCAAATCACCCAGGAAACGCTACAAAGTGTTATGGGACCAGTCTCTACACCCAAAAAGTGCGTAGTAAGCGTTACTGTGCAAAAATGGCGGAGCAAGCAATTCCAAGCTTTGACGGAAAAAACTTCAATAGTTGGAAGTACCATATTAAAAGTATACTTGAGGGAAAGGGATTAGACTTGTATTTAACTGCTAATCCGCCAGAAAAGGAAGCAGCACTAACTGAGTGGAATGATTCTCAAGCAAGAGGAATTATTACATGCGTTTTAAGTGATATGCAAGTTTGCTTGATTCTTACTTGTAATACTGCCAAGGAAATTTGGACTTCTCTAAGCAACAGGTATGAAGGTGATCTGAAAAGAATAGAAGCGAGGACAAATATGTCACTATTATAGATAGAAAGGAACGAAAACTGGAACGACTATCTGTTGAGAGCCGATAAATTGTTGGAAAGTGCACGCTTACTGGGTGCAAATATAGATGATGAAGAATTTATAAGCACTTTGATCAAGCGACTCCCGCAAATGTATAATTTAATCGTAATGCAATTTGACAACTTTCAGGAAGCTACCATTTCTGATGTTTATCGAAATTTCAAGTTGCACGAGGAAAGATCTAACGAAGCTGAAAAAGCAAGCTCGTCTGTTTTTAAAGTACATAATAGCAGAAGATATAGAAGTCCGAAATCATATGATGATCCAAAGCGATTTGAACAAATTTATAGCAGAAAAATTTTATGCAATATTTGTAATAAAACAGGTCATAAAGCAGTGAATTATTCGCATAATCCAGCTAATCAACGAAAATCAAGTTTCTAGAAGGATAGTTTTAAACAAGCAAACCGGCGAGGATATTCAGAATAAAAAATTATGTGCAACAGAAATGGATCAAAAAGATCTTTAAAAGCTACAGAAGGTGTATTGCAAGCCAGATGGATTTTCGACAGTGGAGCGACTACTCATATTGACTGAAAATCTTGACTGCTTAAATGAAGTACAGAAAGATAAAAGAAATATTTTGTTAGCTGACGATAGCAGGATATCTTCTAAAGCAAAAGGATCCGTGACATTACGAGAAGTAAGTGGAAAATTTAATTCAGAATTAGTGCTAAAGGATGTACTTGATGTACCTAAACTAAAAAGTAATCTGGGGTATCTGTTCGAAAATTGACTGATGATAATATGAAAGTTTTATTTGATGAAACTGGAGGACATATTTTAGATAGGAAAGACAATAAAATATTAAGTATAAAACAATCGGAATTTCACGTTACTGCTTTGAAAGCGATCAAGGATAAGAATTTTATTTACAAAGCAGGTAAAAGCACTTCTTGTGATATGTGGCATAAAAGATTAGGCCATATTAATGAAAGATATATGAAACTTATGTTAAAAATTTCAATGGTATAAAACTTTGTGTGTAAGCAAGAGTCAAATTCGAGTGATTGTATTACTTGCATTCAAGCCAAATACGCTAGAAAACCATTTCAGGAAGTAATCGTTGAGCAATCAAAAATGCCTTTGGAACTTCTTCATATGGACTTAATCGGTCCAATACAAGAAGCTTCTTTATTAGGAGCTAAATATGTTTTAACAGTTGTGGATGATTTTTCAAGGAAAGTATTTACAAAATTTCTAAAGTCAAAGGCGGATGTTTTCAAAACATTCAAGTATTTGATATTTAAACTTGAAAACAGTACTAGAAAAAATGTTCAGAAAATCAGGAGTGATAATGGAACGAAATTTTTAAATGCAGAAATGGAACAGCTTTGTAAAAGTAAAGGCATTGATCATCAGAAACAACATACTTCTCACCAAGCCAAAATGGTCGAAGTGAAAGAGCAAACAGAACTTTAATTGAAGGTACGCGAGATTTATTAATAGAAGCTAATTTACCTATCAAATTTTGGGAAGAGGCCATGAATACATTTACTTATAAAAAAAACAGAACTCCTTTAAAATCGTGAAATAAGAACACACCAGAGGAACTTTTTACAGGAAGGAAACTAAGTGTTTCATACTTTCGAGTATTTGGATGTCAGGTTTATTATTGGAAACCAAAGCACAAAAGAAGCAAGTTCGATACAATTACAGATGTTGGAATATTCGTAGGATGTTCTGAATCAAGAAAAGCATATAGAATCTGGAATCCTATAAATCAAGACATAGTGGAATCTCGAGATGTTAGATTTCTTGAAGAAACTAAGAGAAATGAACTGATAGAACAAAATCGAGTATATTCAGAATCCACGGAAAAAATTTTAGATTTTGGAAAAAATCTTAGATTTTGGTAAAAATCTGTTTGAAGAAGACAATTTTGATGCAGATGAAGAAGAATCGACTAGGGTTGAAACCGATCAACCGAGAAATGATCAAGATCCTGATGATACAACTCGCAGTTTAAGACCTCTCACTAAAATTATAAGTTACAACGAATCATTTGACAGTGATGATGAAGCTGTAGATCCAGATTATTATCCACATCAAACCATATTAAAGGCGAAAAATCGACGAAATATACCGTCAAGTTATGAGGAAGCTGTATGTTCTGATGAAAAGGAAAATTGGATAGAAGCAATGGATAAAAAATGGAATCGCTAAAATATCATAAAGTTTGGACTTATGAAAAGATACCCGAAGGAATCAAACCAATAAACTGTAATGGGTATACAGCATTAAAAACTCCCCAGAAGCATCTTACATGATATACAAAGCGCGATTAGTAGCAATCGGCTGTTCTCAGAGGTTTGGAGTAGATTATACTGAAACTTTTTCACCAGTTATTAAAAGCTTAAGAACACTTTTAGCATTTGCATTAAGGAAAAATAGGAAAATTAATTTTTATGATTTTGAAATTGCCTATTTGTATGGCAAGTTAACTGAGCCTATTTTCATGGAAGAACCCAAACTATATATGAACGTAGAAAGAATAAAAATATGGCGTGTAACTTAAACCAAGCTATTTACGGGTTAAGACAGTCTTTTAAAGTGTGGTATGAGACTTTATCTGATTACTTACTAAAATGTGGATTCAAAGTATTTAAATCTGACAAGTGTGTTTTCATCTACGAGAAGGGAAATTCTCGATTAATCATTGGAATTTACGTAGATGATCTGATAATTATAAATTTTAATGGTGAAGTTTTAGATTGTGTTATTAGAAAATTGAAAGAAAATTTTAAACAAAAGGAAAACATTAATATGAAAAATTTCCTACGATTAGAAATTTCAGTCGAAGAGAATCAAATGATCATCAAACAAGAAGCTTATGTAGATGAAATGTTAAAGAGATTTAAAATGCAAGTTTGTAACAGCATTGCAACACCGATGGACATAATTTGGACTTTGACAATTACGTAATTTCAGAAAAATGGGATCCCCACAAATATCAAGAAATTGTTGGTTCATTATTGTACCTCGGAATGAAATCAAGGCCGGATATCGCTTATGCTTTAGCAACCTTGTCAAAGTACAATAAGGATCCAAGAGTTATACACATGACTGCTGTTAAAGAATTCTTAGATCTATAAAAAGAACTAAAAACCAAGGGTTGGTGTACGTTAAAGGGGATTTTACTCTGTCAGGATATGCAGACGCTAATTGGAGGAAATATAAGGAACCAAATCAGAAGTCAACAACAGGTTTTCTTTACAAACTTGGCCCAAATCTAATTAGTTGGACTTCTAAATCGCAGGACACTGTATCTCTATCTACTTGTGATGCCGAAGTATCTGCATTGGTAAGCTGCATGAAAAAATGTATTTCTTTACAATTATTTTTTGATGAACTTTTACTTAAGTCTCAAGTGAATGTAAAACTTTATTGTGATAACAAATCGTCTATTTTCATTTGTGAAAGCCGAATAACTTCAAGCAGATCAGACAACATTATTCGTAAAAAATGAAAATTAGTTATAAGAACAATCGTAATTAGTATTTGTAGAAGCATGCCAACAGCAATAAGCTGAGAAAAGGACAGCCACACATCATCGTAGCCTTTGTATTAACTAACTGGCGATTCAATGAGGGAAATGAAAAACGAAGTGGACCTGGCTGTCTTCCAAATCGACGTCAATACTGCTACAAAAATATGGATGATCTGTTTTCGTGGAAACATAAAACATGCAGATATATTTCGAACTTCCATGGACAATCTTTATAAATAGCGACAAAAACTAGTCATCTTATGGCTACATTTAGCCTGTTTTGGATCAGACGTTCCATTGTCTAAACCCAGTCATGACATGAGTGAGTTGGAAATACTAGTCGTAGTAGCTTGTATAATGCATTCTCGCCACAGCACGGTAAACCCCCTTTTACGTGAAGCTAGAAGTGGTGGGTAGAAACTAATAAAGCTTAAGTTTCATGCTCCAGTCAAACAGATACTACTTGACCTAGTTTTTCAAATTATATTTTGTGCAAAACAACTTAACCTTATATGAGTATTTTTAATATCCCACTTCTATAGCAGATAGCATCCTATATGGACATTGCAGATAACTTCCTACATGTCGTGATTCGTCTGATGCTTAAGAGCTCGTCAGTTTGAAATAGTCGATACCTTAAATTTCAGAAAAGCAACTTGTGAATCATTTTATAAATGTGTATGGGGACTGTCTCCATGTACGATCTGACGAGTCATACACGCAGCTGGCATTTAACTGCTGAAATCGGAATGTGAAACCCATCCATGGATGTTGGTATCTAGAAGGTAGTCTAAATTTTTGAAACATTGTTTATGAATATGAAATTGACTATTGTAGTTTTATTCTTTCTTTATCTTTAAGAAAATGGATGTTGACCGCATGGTAGAACTAAATTAGTTGGTCGCCATTGAGATTTACCAAATTGGGTGTAAACAAAGTATTTCTTGATGCCATCACGTATATTGACTATTCCAGACTGATAACTCATGAAGGACCTTAAACTTGTCTATAATTGCTGTTATCTGCAATAAGGTCACTAGCCTGCAAATAAAGTTGCTTAACAGCGGTAAAGTCGATATTACTCTGTTTTAATCGACCTGAAAAATATTGACATAACTTTTCCGTTGAATATTTAAGAAATGCGCATTGCATTTTTAAATATATTTAGTATCAATTCTTTTATAGATATCCTTACGCAGTTTTCTCATGCACACTCTTTGGGCTTTTTTATCTACGCTGTTTAAAACCTAACCTCTAAAATCTTTAACAAAATAAAACTGCGAAAACGTAAGCACGGAGGTAGAAACGGATTTCAGACTTGAAAAGTTCCGTAAAGTAAATCGTATTTGCCCTATAAAAAGAAAATTAAATTTTGAAACTTTTTATTTTCACGACAGAAGAGCGTAAAGGCTGAAATGTGTTGCAAGTCAGAGCGTCCAAGTTTTTTTTTATATTCATGAATGAACAAAGGAGTCAATAAATATTCTGAATATATTTTAACGCATTTATATTCTTCTGAAAGAAGTTGTTAGATATGATATACACCAGAGTTTTCTAAATATTTCTGACTCACCGCCCCCTTTTGAAAGGTGTTATTTTCCCTCTGGAAAATTATCTCTTTCACAGCTGATAATAAAATTGTAAGTTTAGCTTTGTGTTTGTCATTTTTTAATTCCACCAAAATATTTATGTTGCTGTCAGCGTACTTTTTAAATTTAGAAAAGCTAGTTTGGAAATAAAACAACTTGGAACTGAATATCTAAAGCTGTTTATTAAAGTGAAATAACAGACAAGAAAATTCAATTATGTTTAAAGCATTGATTATAAAATACTTTCAAACTGTAATATAATTTTATTTAAACATCTCTAAAATGTGATACATTCAGCGCTGATATTTTAAAACTATCATAGTACTACAGTAATTTATGATACTTTGAAACGTTAAACTTCATCGAAAAAGAAAATGCTATTTAAGCAAAATTAATTTTATTCAAATGCCGTCATCGAAGTATGAATCGTTTGCTTCTCTATGTAATATCAATGAATATTTCATTCAAATCACTTATATTCTAAACTCCAGAGTAAATAATTTTTGGTGAAAAATTGTTCAGCACATTTTGTGCAACTTACCTTATATTCGATGAATTTGTTTATATTTACATGCTATATTAAGGCATTAAATTTAGGCTTCGTTGTAGGAATAATCGTTTAGTGATTATTTAAAAGCAAAAATATTGTTGGCACATAATTTAGATATACAGATACTATGCAGACATAAAGCGGTTTGATGACGGATGCAACTCTAAATATACATTTAAAAGATCTTCAAACATCAGAAATCATTGTTTAGCGTGGGAAAACTAAAGATAAATACGTTGCACGGGCTTTAATTGTTGTTGGGCACGGGTGTATTGGTTTTTCTTATTTTATGTATTTTCGGACCTGGTACTGTTTTTTTTTATTTTCTTGGAAATATGATACAAGAGCACATCTTCCTTTCTGCATACGGAATTTATTTATATGTAAAATGTTTGTTACCGTTGTGATTTTTATGTATTTTATTGGTATTGTATTTAGAGGTGTGGAATGGTGCACTGCTCCCCTTTGGATATGTTTGGATGTTGAATTTGTTTTGGAGGTGCTTGCCTCACGCCTCCTGGTGCGAAGCCTGCACCTCCAAAAGCAAGCACCTCATCGCCTATGGTCTGGGGACGGGGTGGTTGGGGAGGTGCGAGTTACTTCCAGTTTGGTTACATTTGCCAGTGCTTTCTTTATTTTGTTGTAGTAAGTTTGCTTAATTTTCCTGCTAAATGAAGCAGAAGTTCTTGTGCTGCATTTAACCGCATTGGCCGGCACGCTTTTCGAGAAGCAATAAATACTCTGTGCTTGGTGTCCTGTCGGTGGCACGTGTTGCCTGGTTGGTCCCTTTGCGGGCTGGTCCCTGGCCTGGTGGTGGGGGTTTCGGTCGTCTGCGTCGGTGTTCTTCTTCGGGACTGGTGGTGTTTGGCCTCGCTCGGCGGTGCGTTGGTCTGCTGTCTCCTTGGTACACCGGATGGTGCGCTCGTTGCATGGTGGAGTCGGAGGCTTTCTCCGTCCGGCGGGGCGGGGCGGGGCGGGGTGGCCGGTTGTCCAAGCTTGTGTTGGGGATCTCTCTTTTCTTGGTCGTGCAGCAAATCCCTTTACGCCCACGTTGGTAACGGGCACGGTCTGTGTAGTTGAAACATCACAAATCAAAAATCTCAAAAGATCTTCAAATATCTCAAGGGGCTCGGCAGCCCAGTGGTTAGAATTTCCCGCCGGGAATTGAATTCGGTCGGTCCGGTTTCGATTCCCGTCACTGTCAAAACTGCCGCCGTGTTCACGCGGAGTACGATCACGTTAAACATGTGTGACCGCAAGGCCAGCTGAGAGGTTGGTGGTATGGGAAGGAGAATACGGTCCCTGCGGATGCCTCTTCCACTAGGTTCCGGTCTGAATTGGAAGGCACTTTCTGCCGTCCAAACAGATACCTGATGCCTTTCGGTTAGGTCGGACGGTCTGGGTCGAAAAACGTTACAATTTTTTTCCTTCACAACGGAAAAATGTGAATGCCATATTTTTACAATGAGTCATGTGATCTTTTCATAAATCATGTATGCAACTATTTCTATTTCTATTTACAAAACTACCAAATATATTTTATTCAAATTTTTTCTTGTACATTTTATGTGATATTTAAAATATGTCCTAAAATTTTCAATGTAATTTGTGAATTTTTATTTTCTAAAAAAATGTTTGAAAAATAATGTCCCATATGGTTATTTTACTTCATTTTTTCACCCTGAGTTAAATCCAAAACCAATTGGGTGATGTTATTCTTTGTCATTTCCATATGTTCCTAAATTTGTCTCAACAACATACTAAAATTTCTTTTTGATAAAGTCATTAGTACGGCAGTTTTTGTGAAAACGGAGAGACAGACAGAATGACCAAATTCATAAATACTTTTCAAGTATGTTGGAAAGTGTTAAAAATAAATTTCACACAAACACGCTAAATTGCTCACTATTATTAATAATTAATATCAATGAAATCGGTAAAATTAAAAATCGAGTACAACCAATCATTCGGATGAGCTTAGGCTCTATATTTGTCATTAGCAACCTTAAATCTTCGCCGTCAACTATTTGCAGTCGGTTTCTTCTTCTGCTTCAAAGACTTGTGACCACAGTAAACCCACTTTCAACTCTGTAGAGTGATGGATGTGCAATTAAACATTTTAACGACAGATTATAATTCAGATTAAAGTGTGGGTATCTGCTTTTGCAACTAGAATTCATGGTGCCTGTTTTCACATTTCAAATTTAATTTTTCGATGTTCATAATTCAATTAATTTTCTTGAAATTGCAATTTTGGTTCTTCAGTATCTGAGAATGGGTCTAAAACTTCTAATTGTAAGGATATCTTCAAATTAATTTTAACATCGTTTCGAGTATTTTCGAATGATGGTAGGTAATAAATCAAAACGTTAGCATCACTTTTTTTCAATGAGGACACATTCAGAAAGTGGTAAAATTCTTCAACTCCTAAACTCAATTTGTATCAGACTATTTTTGACACAAACACAGAAACAACAGCCGTCGTTTCGACCAATTTGAGTTAATTCACTACCAGCTGTAAATTCATTTAATTAAATTTGTTATATAAATATGTAAAATAAGCCATCTCACTGTTGAACTTCAATAAGTTTTCTCGGAAAGAACGATATTTGTTTTCAGAATACTGTACAAATGAAAGAGACTATCATTGTGATTTACGCAGGAACTCTTTGACAGCTGTTAAGTCGAAAATGATTGAAGTATTTGTCGTTGTCATTGTAAAGCTGTCTGAATAACACATCTTTGAGTGCATGGTTTCTGAATTTATTAAATGTGTTAATAATGTACTGTAATATATGAGCGATGTAGTTGATCACAAAACATTTTTACTACTAAATGTTTTCAGCAAATCAAACTGAACAGAAAATGCATTTATTCTGACTTTTTTTCAAAAATGGAACCATTGCGCCCTAGCATCTCTGGAACACCATGCGGAGCAACTCACATGTTATAAATGACAAGAATTTCCTTTCCTATAAAAAAAAAACCTCTTTCAATACAGGAAATAGTGATTTTCTTTTAGTGTCAGTTTTCAACTATTTAGAAAATAATAATTTTGGGGAATTTCATTTATTTAGTGAATCGAACGAGGGTTTGCCATAAGTCGAACTTCATTCTCTGGTTGAGTACACTCATCTAGTTGTAGAGAACTGTGTTATTTTTAAATCATCGTGATGATGCATCTACATCCTGGGCCATTTCCACAACTTGCCGTTTTGTTATACTGTATTTTTGATCAAAAACTTTTTCTTAACAATATTAGATGCAGCCTTGTGCAATACACTCCGCAACAAGGTTTCCTTATATCTATAAATCTTGGTACGCAGGACCTCACTAGCAGGTGGGATCAGTTTTCCAATAGCATGCGGGTTTCCCGATACAGCGATAAGCAAGGAAATATTGTAAGCTCACGCAACTACTTAAGTGCTAACACTGGCCTGTTAAGATCTGTCATGTTGGTTTTAGACTGATCAGTTGTAACTTTTCCATGTACGTTTTTTTGAATTCTTTTATTGACCTTATGCACTCTTTTGCAAAAAAAAAAGAAAAAGGGAAAGCACCCCCTAAAAATAATCAGATCATCTCAAAATTTCGCATGCGAATTCCTTTATACCAGGTATGCAAATGATTAAATTTGCAAAGCCAATGAGAGTTAACTTCGGTCATAGCGCGCGTTTCTACTGCGCAACTAGTATCCTATAAAACAAATTAAAGTTTTGACTGTATATCTTTGCTCGTTATCGTTTTTGCAGTTCCGGTGAGACACAACCAATAATGCCGTTACGGCGCTGCCGATGACCTTATAAGCAATTAGACGAGTTCGAACGCTGTCCTATTGTCAGGATGCGTGAAGCTGGCTGGTCATACCTAGCAATAGGCATCTACCTGCACCGAACAGAGACTGCTGTGCAAAGGTGTGCCTGCAATGGTTGCTGAAAGGAACTCATCGGCTGAATAAAGGCTCTGGAAGGCCAAGGTGCACGATTGCGAGGCAAGATCGGATGATTGTGTTACAGGCCTTAACTGGCCCAAAGGCTTAATTGTTCGCCATCCAACGTGCTACAGCCTCTTCTATACCACCCGTGGTACCTCTTACCACCATCTCACCCGCTTTACTGAAGTGCGGTTTCGCCCACGGTGTCCTTTAAGACGTCTACTCGTATCCCCACAGCGTTGACGGAGTCATTTGTAGTGCTGTCAAAGCCGAGCATCATGGCTGGCAGCAGACTGGCATCACATAGCCTTCAGCAGTGAATCACTCTTCAGATTAAATAAGTGTTCAGGAACACGTTAAATATGTGGATCTGGAAATCGCTGCGAGATGTTGGTGGTAGGGGAAAGAAGATACTGTTTCTGTGGATATCGCCCGCCCCCCCCCCCCCACACACACACTGGGTCACTGCCGAAATTAAGTGGCAATGTCCCGGCTGTCCGCACATATACCTTATACCTGCCATTAGATCGGACAGTCTGACTAGAAAGAAAGAAGGACAGTCTTAACAGAATTGTAGCTCTTCTGAAGCCATTATTAGGTCAAGTTTTCTCTCTTGCAAACCTTGACACTGCGGCTGGTCCTATTACATCAAGAGATAAAACAGTCACAGATTCATAATTTCATTGAGATCTTAATGATTTGGGAGAGCACTGTTGTTTCAAGTGCTCACTTATAAAGTTATCGCTAAATATCACAATTATTCTCAAAAGAACGATCCATCCAGGCAAACTTTCACTTTGATTGTAATGATTGCTCAGACGCTGTTGAGTCGAATATTCACTAAATTTATCGTCACTACCGAATGTTGGATATAGTCACAAACGAAAAGCCATTGCGAGACTCCTTGGTTAAGAAATGCCACACAAAATGTTCGAAATTTGCGTTTTTCTGTACGACGAATTTTTAATACTCAACCAGATTAACCTTCAACCCTTAGTTTAATGAGTTTTTTGATCCACTAGGTTATGGGTAGGATTTGAACATGTGACACTCCTTTTACTAACACCCCTTCTTAAAGTTAATGATTCGTCATGTAGTCTCGTAGATTTACCCTCAGGATGAAAGAATGAGTCCGAATTTCTGGATAACTAACGCGTTTATTATAAACATCGCGAAACAAGAACAATAATCAGCAAATAACCCGATAACTGTCTCAGAATTTTTCTAAACAAATGGCAGGTACAGTGAAACATCAATTAAATGTTCCACTATTATGATAAAAACAGCCGATAATATTATCGAAACATTGACGTATCTCACAATTCAATGTACATCGTATCACGTCAATTTCTCCCCAACCGTCTGCACTCCCAGAAGGGGCTGGCATCTCCAAGAAAATTCATTACTTCGAGATAGTTCTCGTAATAACGAAGAGTTATCAAACTGGCGATAAATAGATAAAACCTGGCAACTTCGTCCCAAATGTTCAAAAATGGTTACCCCTATATTGACGTAATAAAAGTCGTTACCTACAATGGTATTTTCCCTTTTGTTTCTCTAAAGCGCCTCCAATGAAAGTATTTTACCTATTCATTAAATATGCACACCAGTCCAGATAGGCAAATAATTTAGTGCCTATCAAAACAGAATATTAGCCTGCTTCTTGTTTTACTATAAAATTTTAAAGTAGAACAATTTTAAAGTAGCTAATATTGATTTTCCTTTTTTATTTTCTTGCTTGGTGTGTTCCATATAAAACTATTTATTATTATACTTTACTTTCTTGTTTGGAGTTTCATATATCTGCTACTAGTGTTAGACAAAAAATTATTTCGCAATACTACTATCAAACATAAGTATGTTAAAAGATTTTCTGCCTTAAATTTGTTGATATCATAAATACACCCTTTGCTGATACTGATATTTTCAATTTAACTTATAACAATTTTTAACAGAAAATATCTGCATGCATCATTGATTGCGAAATACTTTCCAACTGAATTGTAATTCGGAATACATTTTAAGATTGTTCAAAAATTGGTATCGACAAAAGTAATCTTATGAATCGAATTATTTAAAATTTTAGACTATATATATTTAGACTATATATTTAGACTTTAGACTTTTTTATATATTTAAACATTTAGTCTATATATATTACCCAGACCGTCCAGCTCACCTAAAAGGTGTAATGCAGCTACAAGGGACACCCGAATAAAACACATAAAAACAATATGCATAGACATACGTAGTCAATATACATAGCTATACAATATCAGCAGTAAAACAATGCACACATGCATATACAGACATGCGCAAAAAATATGTATAGATATGAAAAACGTTATTGAATACGTTCAAACCCGAATAACAGGAATTAGCTAATTGATTTTATTTATAAATAACTTATTGATAATATACAATAAATATCAATTATGCATAAGGTACTGATTACGAAATATATTCAACTGAAATGCAATTTATTTACATTGTAATAAATTTCTCAAAACTGGCTAGATATAGCTATGAAACAGTTAAATGGTTATACAATGGATGATATGACATTGCAGTCTTCTACCTTTGGTTCTGGGTAATTGAAATTGTTGTAAACTTAATCACATCTTTCTGGAACTTTTATGCTATTATGTCAAAACTGAAAATTTCGTAAAATCATTTTTTATATATAATTAAATTTTAAAATACTGTGGTAGATAAAAAACATGCATGTTGCATCCTAGAATTTGTACCTTTCTGTAAAACCCACATTTTGTATCAGTCCATTATGATTGTGAAACTTGGCAATGCAATGGACTATCTCAATGATAACAGTTAAGAATTGTAATCCTGGTTTTCCAGGATCCCTACCAAGAGCCGGATCCTAAAATCCCGGAATTCGAAATATTAACATCTCGAGGGATTTCTGTCAGTAATCTTAAATTTGAAATTTATACATACTCAGCATTGAAAATATATCAATAGTGTTATGAAGAGAGGTGCCACACATTTAATAGAACAAGACGTCACCAATATAGCATTTACACGCATTTACATATTCACAAATTTTATGGTATAAAATGTACCCACCTGCGAGGCAAGATCATATGAAATTTGTTACAAGCCTGAACTGGCCCAAAGGCATCATTGTTCGCCATCCAACGTATTACAGCCTCTTCCATAGCATCGTGGTACCTATTACCACTATCTCACGCGCTTGGCTGAGGTGCGGTTGCGCCCACGGTGTCTTTTAAGACGTCTGCTCATAATCCCACAATGTCGACTGAGTCATTTGTAGGGTTGGCAAAGCCGAGCATCATGGCTGGCAGCAGACTGGCATCACATAGTGTTCAGCAATGAATCAGTCATCAGGTTAAATATGGGGTCAGGAACACGTTAAATATGGGGATCTGGAAATCGCTGCGAGAGGTTGGTGGTTGGGGAAAGAAGATACTGTTTATGTGGATGTCGCCCCCCCCCCCACACACACACTGTGTCACTGCCAAAATTTTGTGGCAATGTCCCGACTGTCCACACATACACCTTACACCTGCAATTAGATCGTACAGTCTGGCTGGAAAGAGAGAAAAGCACTCTTACTAGAATTGTAATTATTGTGAAGCCATTATTAGGTCTAGTTTTCTCTCTTGCAATCCTCGCCACTACCGCTGGTCTTATTACTTCAAGAGAAAAAACAGTCACCGATTTACAATTTCATTGAGATCGGTGACTGTTTGGGAGAGCACTGTTGTTTTAAGTGCTGACTTATAAAAATATCGCCGAATATCGTAATTATTCTCAGAAGAACGATTCAACCTGGCACACTTTCACTTTGATTGTAATGATTGCTCAGACGCTGTTTAGTCGAATATTCACTAAAGTTATCGTCGCTGCCGAATGTTGGAAATAGTTACAAAAAAAAGCAGTCGCGAGAATCCTTGGTAAAGTAATTCCAGACAAAATGTTCGAAATCTGCGCTTTTTTGTACGACGAATTTTAAATACTCAACCAGATTAACCTTAAACCCTTAGTTTCATGAGTGGTTTGATCCACTCGTTTATAGGTTGGATTTGAACGTGTGGCACTCCATTTACAAACACCCCACTTTAACATTCATGATTCGTCATGTACTCTCGTAGATATACTCTCCGGATGAAAGAATGAGTCCGAATTTCTGGATAACTAACGCGTTTATTATAAACACAGCGAAACAAGAGCAACATACAGCAAATAACCCGATAACTGTCCCAGAATTTCTCTAAGCAAATGGCATGTACTGTAAATCATCAATTAAATGCTCCACTATTATGATAAAAACAGCCGATACTATTTCAAACCTTTGACGTATCTCACAATTCAATGTACATCGTATCACGTCAATTTCTCCCCAACCGTCTGCACTCCCAGAAGGGGCTGATAACTCCAAGAAAATTCATTACATCGAGAGAGTTATCGTAATAATGAAAAGTTTTCTAATTGGAGATTAAATCGAAACAACCTGGCAACCACGTCGCAAATGTTCAGATATGGCAACCCCTATGACGTAATAAAAATCGCTACCTACAATAGTATTTTCCCTTTTGCTTCTCTAAAGCGCCTGCAATGAAAGTTTTCATATGCAACTATTCATAAAATATGCATACCAGTCCACATAGGCAAATAATTAATTTAGTGCCTATAAAAACAGAATATTAGCTTGCTTCTTGTTCTACTATGAAATTCTAATGTAGAACTATTTTAAAGTAGCTAGTATTGATTTTCCTATTTTATTTTCTTGCTTGGTGTGTTCCATATAAAACTATTTATTATTAAAAAGTATTTCACAACACTACTATCAAACATAAGAATGTTAAAAGCTTTTCTGCCTTAAATTTGTTGATATCTTTAATACACCTTTTCCTGATACTGATATTTTCAATTTAATTTCTAATAATTTTTAAGAAGAAATATCAATCATTCATGAATCATTGATTGTGAAACATTTTCCAACTGAAATGCAATTCTGATTACATCTTAAGCTTATTCAAAAATTGCTATCGACAAAATTAATTTTAGTATCGGAATTACTTAAAATTTTAAATTTCGGACTATATGTATTAACCTGACCGTCCAGCTCACCTACAAGGTATACAGCAGCTACAAGAGACAGCCGGATAAAATACATAAAAACAAAATACATAGATATACGAATACAATATACATAGATATACAATGCACACAAGCATACACAAACATACGCAAAAAATATGTATAATTTGCAAGTATGTATAGTTTTGCAAAAAATATGTATAGTAAAACGTTCGAAACGTATAAATACGTTCAAACCCTAATAACAGGAAATGAGATAATTGATTTTATTTATAAATAACTTATTAATAATAAACAAATAAATTCAATTAAGTATAAAGTATTGATTACGAAATACTTTTCAACAGAAATGCAATTTATTTACATTGTAATAAATTTCTCATAACTGGCTAGATGTAGCCATGAAGCAGTTATATGGTTATACAATGGTAGCGATGATATTGTGATCTTCTAACTTTGGTTCTGAGTTATTGAAATTGCTGCAAACGTAATCGCAGCTTTCTAGAAATTAAAACATTGCACTTCAAATTTCCAATTTCGTAAAATCATTTATTATACATAATTTAATTCTAAAATATTGTGGTAGATAAAAAAAACATGCATTTTGCATGCTAGAATTTGTACCTCTCTGTAAAACCCACATTTTGTATCAAACCAATATGATTGTGAAACTTGCCACTGTAATAGACCATCTCAATGGTAACAGTTAAGAATTGTAATCCAGGGTTTCCAGGATTCCGACCAATAGCTGGATCCTAAATTCCCGGAATTCCAAATATTAATATCTCGAGGGATTTCTCACAGTGATTTTAATTTTCGAATCAATACTTACTCAGCATTGAAAATATATCAAAAGGGTTATAAAGAGATGTGCCACAAATTTAATAGAACAAGACCGCACCAATATAGTACTTACGCGCATTTACATATTCACAAATTGGATGGTATAAAATGTAACATTAAAATCTGCTCTTATTCTAATCAGATATTCCCATGTAACATTTATTACATGTCTGCATAAAAAAAAATGAAAATACGTCTGATTATTTTTTTGTGTATATATTTGTGTGTGTGTGTGTGCGTGCATGTGTTCGTACATGTGTGGCGTGTAAGACCTTATCTTGGATTGTTTTTATTCTATGGTTATATTTTATATTAATTATTTGCACTTCTGTCTTGCATTAATGATTGTTATGCGATTAAAGTTGTTCTTCTAATCACTAAACAAATTTAGATTTAAACATATACTAACATATTCCTTATACGATATTCTGTTGTTTCAGTGGTGTGTGTGTGGGGGGGGGGGCACGTTTAACTCTCAATGTTCTACTATTTGGTCTTCAGTCTGTAATAGTTATATTCGCTGTTCTGTATTTTTAGTGTGATTGTTCATTATTTCTGAACACCGAGTTCTCCACAACGTGTACTCAAACATACACGAAGGCTCAAGAAATACGTCCTCACCATTGCTTTTGTAGGAATGCTCTCCTCGTACATTCTAAACCAATGTTAAAATTTCTCTTGATGGACAGACACATTTGCAGGGGGCGCGACTGCCCAGTGGATAGCGCGCTGGAATTGCACAAGTATGGTCCGGGTTTGATTCTCGCAACTGCCAAAATTGCCGTCGTGTTTACGCGGAGTACGATGACGTTGAACATGTAGGTCCTTAAGTCCTTCCGAGAGTTTGTTGGTAGGGGAAGGAGGGTACAGTCCCTGTGGATGCCTCCCCCACTAGGTTGCGGTCTAAATTGGGTGGCACTTCCCGGCCTTCCAAACAGTTACCTTACACCTTTTCGTAGGTCGGACCGTCTGGGTCTCAACAACATTGAAATAACAAATACTCTATGAGATATGAGAGATTTCTAGAAGTTTCAATAGAGAGTCTATAAAAGGAGTCACCACTCAGTTGTGGAGAGCAGATGACATCATATAAGCTACATTGGATTGTGACATTCATCAATGTTTTGAAAATTGTATCCGTTGTTTCTTGCAATTCATGGAGTATTTAAGGGCTGTTGTTTTGCATATTGTTCCTGTTTATGCTGTGTTTGTGAATACACATATTAGTTATTCAAAAATTTGAACTAAATATCGTATTATGAGCGCACTTTCCCGATTTCCGAATATTATTTATTGTTTTAGTTCTCCTATGCATTACACTGATAATTTAATGAAACTTGACAGTTTAAATAAATATTTTGGTTTTTTTGCCATAGAAATGCATACAATGCATGGCTTCTTATTTTATCTCAGCGCCACCTGAATGATTGTCTCAAAAGATATTGGCGATTTCTTTATACCAAGTCTAATCACCTTAATATTACTCCATGAGTGTATTTATACTATTGCTTTTAAATGCAATGTATTCCATTTTGTTCCCTTGGGAACATTTTTGGAA
Source organism: Amaurobius ferox (assembly GCA_951213105.1). Taxonomy (NCBI): domain Eukaryota; kingdom Metazoa; phylum Arthropoda; class Arachnida; order Araneae; family Amaurobiidae; genus Amaurobius; species Amaurobius ferox. The sequence goes on from OX578148.1 coordinate 13,005,113, forward strand.
GGTTCTCTTGTAGTTAGAATTTTTTTTTTTATTTCTAATAGCTAGGCATTTGACACACACATCATTCGCCCGAACATCGGCCATACAATATGAACCATTTAGCCATCACAAGACGTTGCCCCAGCGCATCAGAGGGGTCGGAACACACTAAGCTTAACAACACAACATCCACGCCCGCAGGTGAGTCTCGAACCCACAACACGGCAGACCAGCGATCAGGAGGAAACTCTAGTCTTGACCGCTGGGCCACAGCGTCGGCAGTTTGAAGAAATTATAAAAGTTTGGTATAAATACATTCAAAAACAAGTTACACAATTATAAAAATATTGAAAAGCAAAATGATAAAAGATTAAGAAGACGAACAATGGCAGTTTCCACTAAATTTAGATAACTAAAAAGGAAGAATGAGATTAACGTTATACATATAGAAAGGAACCGTTGGCAATAAAGCCATAGAAATTATACGTATAATACATTTTAAAATTACATTTTTCAAAACATTATCAGAGATTAACAAATATTAAACTTGTAAAAATACAAATTATTAAAATTTAAAAATTAAAAATTCTCATCAAAACTAAAGAAATAGAAAAAGTTATGTCTTGAAAAAATTTGAAATTTAAGACTCAGAACTATGCGTATCAAAATTTCTTACGAACTGAATCATTTGATTCAAAAAATTAATTGACAAGTTCATGAGTTTAAGAACTGGTGGTGCAAGAGTAGATTTGTATCCGTGAAATCCTCTAGTTCCATCGGGCCCTTTGGGTCATCTCAATACGATTACCCGAGGTTCAACATTCTATCTTCTTGACATATTTTTATCATTGATCACGCCATACACTCTAAATGAGCCAGAAAGCAATGATTTGTCCATTTCTTGCAAAGTCATCAAATTCCAAGTTATCTTCTTTTGAAATTATTGGAGTCATAAATGAACTGTGCCATCGTATTGTACAATTGCCAATTTTGAAACACTTTAAATGCCCTTCTTCTTTTGCAAGGCTCCCATCATCCATAACATTTTTCAAGCATAATTTTAAGACAGCACATGTTTTGCAATTACCACTTCCTTCTCGCGTCTGAAGTATTTCTTCAAATTACAAAGGGTATTTCCAGATTTTATCGAATTATGGTTGCCTGCATCACGAATTAAGGTTGCCTCCATACTAGGGATTGCAATACCTGAATCTCGGTTTAAAAATGAATACAGTAATACCGGGATTTTTGACGCAAGAATCCCGGGATTGCGGTATTTTGAACAGATTTACATGCACGTGCCAAGCACCAGTGTTCATGCTTATTAAAATAAACTTTATCCGAGATTATCAAAGGGAAACTTTCAAATTGAGATTGATGCACATATTGTGAAAATTTACTTAGTTAAAAGTAAATGACATGAAAGGTTCTCTCTGCTTGAAATCTGTTTCAGTCACTAGATGGCGCTACTTCAAACGTATTTGTAGCAAATTTTTTCATGATCTGTTATTTGTTTAATGGCAACAGCTACTGTGTTGATTCTAGCATCGAATGTTTATTTTCGTCTAGCGTTGTTATGGTAGTTCATGTTCTTTTTTTGCATGAATAAAATACTTGTAGATTAATACGAAATGACTACATCTGATAAAAGTAGAACTGAGATATACGAATAGTATAAAAGTTCAAAAGTGTGCAAGCTTGAATCTGTTTGGAAATACTTTTTACATGAAGCCAATGGACAATCGGCAAAATATAAGTTGTGGTGTAAAATAATCATAAAAAGAGGATGTGGGTCGACAAAAGGGCTTTATGTGCATTTAAATGCTATTCATGAGATTAATGTTTTGATACGAAGTAGATATAAGGATGAAACTAGTTCCGGTTCTCAAGGAAATAGTGTTGCCGGTATTAGCGATATTGTTAGGGATACTAAAAGAAATATTTAAAGGTATTTTTTCCGAAGAATGAGAATACTTGACTGGCTCTATATTAGCTAGAATGACTGCACGTCATGGCTTAACATTTTGTGAAATTTCCACTTCTTTCGATTTACATTTTCTTACGCTGGGTTTCTGTTTTCATTCCAGGTCACATATATAAATTTTACAAACGTTATATTTCTGTTGTTAAACAAATGAAAAAATACATTTTCTTCAATAAGAAAATGAAAAATACTGAATCCAGCTGGATACCGGGATCTTAGAATTGAGGATTTTACGATCCCGTAAGCCCAGGATTGAATATTATCTACGGGATTGTGTTGGGAAATAATTTTCCTTCAACTAACTGTAACTTAACAGTTGTAACTGTGGACCGTAACTGGAGAAAGTGTGAGTGTAAATGAGTGTGAAATGGATAGTTGCGGGGGTCTGATTGACTAAGACACAGACAGAGAAAGAGAGTAAAGCATTATGGTAGTGGCTATATGCTATGTATTGCCGCAGGATGTGAATTCCAATTTATTATGTAACCAAAGATAGGTATTTAAGTTTGTTAATAAATTGTTATGTTATCGAAGATATCTCTTCATATCACTCAAGAAACGCAACAAAGTGTTATGGAACCAGTCTCTACACTCAATTAAAAGTGCGTAGTAAGCGCTACTGTGCAAAAATGGTTGAGCAAGCAATTCCAAGATTTGACGGAAAAAACTTCAGTAGTTGGAAGTACCGTATTAAAAGTATACTTGAGGGAAAGCGATTAGGCTTGTATCTAACTGATGATGGATAGTTTTAAATAAGCAAATCGGTGAGGATATTCAGAATAAAAAATTATGTGCAATAGAAATGGATCAAAAAGATCTACAGAAGGTGCATTGCAAGCCAGATAGATTTTAGACAGTGAAGCGACTACTCATATTGACTGAAAATCTTGACTGCTTAAATGAAGTACAGAAAGATAAAAGAAATACTTTGTTAGCTGACGATAGCAGGATATCTTCTCAAGCAAACGGATCCGTGACATTAGGAGAAGTAAGTGGAAAATTTAATTCAGAATTAGTGCTGAAGGATGTACATTATGTACCTAAACTAAAAAGTTATCTGGCATCTGTTCGAAAATTGACAGATGATAATATGAAAGTTTTATTTGATGAATCAGGAGGACATATTTTAGATAGGAAAGGCAATAAAATATTAAGTACAAAACAATCGGAATTTTACGTTACTGATTTGAAAGCGATCAAGGATTCGAATTTTATTTACAAAGCGGGTAAAAGCAGTTTTTGGGAAATGTGGCATAAAAGATTAGGCCATATTAATGAAAGATATATGAAACTTATGTTAAATAACTCAATGGTATATAACTTTGAGTGTAAGCAAGAGTCAAATTCGAGTGATTGTATTACTTGCATTCAAGCGAAATACGCTAGAAAACCATTTAAGGAAGTAATCGGTGAGCAATCAAAAATGCCGTTTGAACTTCCTCATATGAACTTAATCGGTCCAATAAAAGAAGCTTCTTTAGGAGTAGCTAAATATGTTTTAACAGTAGTGGATGATTTTTCAAGAAAGTATTTACAAAATTTCTAAAGTCAATAGCGGCTGTTTTCGAAACATTCAAGTATTTGATATTTAAACTTGATAACAGTACTAGAAAAAATGTTCAGAAAATCAGGAGTGATAATGAAACGGAATTCTTAAATGTAGAAACGGAACAGCTTTGTAAAAGTAAAGGTATTGATCATCAGAAAACAACATACTTCTCACCAAACCAAAATGGTCGAAGTGAAAGAACAAACAGGACTTTAACTGAAGGTATGCGAGATTTATTAATAGAACCTAATTTACCTATCAAATTTTGGGCAGAGGCCATGAATACATTTACTTACATAAAAACAGAACTCCTTCAAAATCGCGAAATAAGAACACACCAGAGGAACATTTTACTGGAAAGAAACCAAGTGTTTCATACTTTCGAGTATTTGGATGCTAGGCTAATTATTGGAAACCAAAACACAAAAAAAGCAAGATTGATAAAATTACAGATGTTGGAATATGCGTAGGATATTCTGAATCAAGAAAATCATAGAATCAGGAATCCTATAAATCAAAACATAGTGGAATCTCGAGATGTTAGATATCTTGAAGAAACTAAGGGAAATGAACAGTTAGAACAAAATCGAGTATATTCAGAATCCCCGGAAAAAATATTAGATTTTGGTAAAAGTCTGTTTGAAGAACACAATTTTGATGCAGATGAAGAAGAATCGACTAGTGTTGAAACCGATCAACCGAGAAGTGATCAAGATCCTGATGATGGTTGTACAACTCGCAGTTTAAGACCTCGCACTAAAATTATAAATTACAACGAATTATTTGACAGTGATGATGAAGCTGTAGATCCAGATTATTATCTACATCAAACCATACTAAAGGCGAAATATCGACGAAATATGCCGTCAAGTTATGAGGAAGCTGCATGTTCTGATCAAAAGGAAAATTGGATAGAAGCAATGGATAAAAAAATGGAATCGCTAAAATTTAATAAAGTTTGGACTTATGAAAAGATACCAGAAGGAATCAAACCAATAAACTGTAAATGGGTATACAGCATTAAAAACACCCCAGAAGCATCTAACATAATATACAAAACGCGATTAGTAGCAATCGGCTGTTCTCAAAGGTTTGGAGTAGATTATACTGAAACTTTTTCACCAGTTATTAAAACTGATAGCGTAAGAACACTTTTAGCATTTGCATTAATGAAAAATTGGAAAATTAATTTTTATGATGTTGAAACTGCCTATTTGAATGGAAAGTTAACTGCGACTATTTGCATGGAAGAACCCAAAGGATATGAACGTAGAAAGAATAAAAATATGGCGTGTAAATTAAATCAAGCTATGTACGGGTTAAAACAATCTGGTAAAGTGTGGTATGAGACTTTATCTGATTACTTACTAAAGTGTGGATTCCAAGTATTTAAATCTGACAAGTGTGTTTTCATCTACGAGAAGGGAAATTCTCAATTAATCATTGGAATTTACGTAGATGATATGATAGTTATAAATTCTGATGGTGAAATTTTAGATTGTGTAATTAGAAAATTGACGGAAAATTTTAAACTAAAGGAAAACATTAATATGAAAAATTTCCTAGGATTAAAGATTTCAGTGGAAGAAAATCAAATGATCATCAAACAAGAAGCTTATGTAGATAAAATGTTAAAGATATTTAAAATGCAAGATTGCAACAGCATTGCAACACCGATGGACATAAATGTGGCCTTTGACAATTACGAAACTTCAGAAAAATGTGATCCCCACAAATATCACGAAATTATTGGTTCATTATTGTACCTCGGAATGAAATCAAGGCCGGAAATCGCTTATACTTTACAAACCTTGTCAAAGTACAATAAGGATCCAAGAGTTATACACATGACTGCTCTTAAAAGAATTCTTTGATATATATATAAAAGGAACTAAAAACCAAATGTTGGTGTACGTTAAAGGGGATTGTACTCTGTCAGGATATGCAGACGCTAATTGGAGATGTTAGAAACCAAATCAGAAGTCAACAACATGTTTTCTTTACAAACTTAGCCCAAATCTAATTAGTTGGACTTCTAAATCGCAGGACAATGTATCTCTATCTACTTGTGTTGCGGAAGTATCTGCATTGGTAGGCTGCATGAAAAAAGGTATTTCTTTACAATTATTTTTTGATGAACTTTTACTTAAGGCTCAAGTGAATGTAAAACTTTATTGTGATAACAAATCGTCTATTTTCATTTGTGAAAGCGGAGTAACTTCAAGCAGATCATACCACATTATTCGTAAAGTAATTGTTGTAAATGAGAACTTAAAATCCCAAATTTTTGAAATTATTTATGTATTGAGTAATGACAATCTAGCAGATATATTAACTAAAGCTGTAAGTAAAGATAAACTGATAGGATTTAAACAAACATTGAATGTTATGTAATGTAATGGTTCTACTTGTATATCAATGTTTGTAAAGTTGTTAACAGAAGTAAAATTACGGGGGGCCTTGTTGGGAAATAATTTTCCTTCAACTAACTGTAACTTAACCTTAAGGGGAAGTGGTAACTGTGGTAACACCGTAACTGGAGAAAGTGTGAGTATAAATGAGTGTGAAATGGATAGTTACGGGGGACTGATTGACTGAGACACAGACAGAGAAAGAGAGTAAAGCATTATGGTAGTGGATATATGCTATGTATTGCCGCAGAATGCAAAATCTAATTTATTATTATTATATAACCTAAGATATGTATTTAAGTTTGTTAATAAATTGTTATGATATCGAAGATGTATCTTCATATCACTCAAGAAACGCTACCGATTGCAATCCCTACTCCATACTGTGCATAAATTAACAACATAAAGTCCTACTTCATGCAACAAAGGAAAGAAAATAATTGTAAGTAGAAGTAAAATTGCTATATCTCCATATCGAATGTACAGCAAATGAAAATTAGTTATAAAAACAATCGCAATTAGTATTTGTAGAAGCATGCCTACAGCAATAAGCTGAGAAAAGGACACCCACACATCATCGTAGCCTTTGTATTAACTAACTGGCGATTCAAAGAGTGAAATGAAAAACGAAGTGGACCTGGCTGTCTTCCAAATCGACGTCGATATTGCTACAAAAATATGGATGAACTGTTTTGGTGGAAACAAAAAATGGAGATATATTTCGAACTTACATGGACAATCTATATAAATAGCGACAAAAAACAGTCATCTTATGGCTACATTTAGTCGTTTTTGGATCAGACGTTCCACTGCCTAAACCCAGTCATAAGTAAGTTGGCAATACTAGTCGTAGTATCTTGTATTATGTAGTCCCGCTATAGCGAGCTGAAACCCTTTTTACGAGAAGCGAGAAGTGGTGGGTAGAAACAAATAAAGCTTAAGTTTCAGGCTCCAGTCAAACAGATACCACTAGATCCAGTTTTTCAAAATATATTTTGTCCAAAAGAACTTTATCTCTCATGAGTATTTTTAATATCCCACTTCTATAGCAGATAGCATCCTATATGGACATTGCAGATAACTTCCTACATGTCGTGATTCTTCTGATGCTTATGAGCTCGTCAGTTTGGAATAGCCAATACCTTCAATTTCAGAAGGATAACTTGTATATTATTTCATAAATATGTATGGGGGCTGACTCCATGTAGGATCTGGCGAGTCCTACACGCAGCTGGCATTAAATTGCTGAAATCGGAATGTGAAACCTACCCATGGATGTTGCTATCTAGAAGGTAGTCTAAATTTTTTAAACATTGTTTATGAATATGAACTTGACTATTGCAGTTTTATTCTTTTTTATTATTAAGAAAATGGATGTTGACCGCATGGTAGAACTAAATTAGTTGGTCGCCATTGAGATTTACAAAATTGAGTGTAAACAAACTATTTCTTGATGCCATCACATATATTGACAATTCCGGACTGATAACTTATGAAGGACCTTAAACTTGTCTATAATTGCTGTTATCTGCAATAAGATAGCTAACCTACAAATAAAGTTGCTTAACAGCGGTAAAGTCGTTATTACTCTGTTTTAATCAATCTGAAAAATATTGACTTAACCTTTCCGTAGAATGTTTAAGAAATGCGCATTGCACTTTTAAATATATTTAGTGTCAATTCTTTTATATATATCCTTATGCAGTCTTCTCAAGCACACTCTTTTGTGCTTTTTTATCTACGCTGTTTAAAACCTAATCTCTAAAATCCTTAACAAAATAAAACTACGAATACGTAAGCACGGAGGCAGAATCGGATTTCAGACTTGGAAAGTTCCCTAAAGTAAATCGTATTTGCCCTATAAAAAGAAAATTAAATTTTGAAACTTTTTATTTTCTCGACAGAAGAGCGTAAAGGTTGAAATGTGTTGCAAGTCAGAGCGTCCAAGTTTTTTTTTATATTCTTGAATGAACAAAGGAGTGAATAAAAATCTGAATATATATTAACGCCTTTATATTCTTTTGAAAGAAGTTGTTAGGGATGATATACACCAGAGTTTTCTAAATATTTCTGACTCACCGCCCCCCTTTCGAAAGGTATTTTTCTCTCGGGAAAATTATCTCTTTCACAGCTGATAATAAAATTGTAAGTGTAGCTTTGTGTTTGTCAGTTTTTAATTCCACCAAAATATTTATGTTGCTGTGAGCGTAATTTTTGAATTTAGAAACGCTAGTTTGGAAGAAAAACAACTTGAAACTGAGTATCTAAATCTGTTTATTAAAGTGAAATAACAGACAAGAAAGATCAATGAAGCTTAAAGCATTGATTATGAAACACTTTCAAACTGTAATGTAATTTTATTTAAACATATCTAAAATGTGATACATTCAGCGCTGATATTTTTAAACTATCATAGTACTACAGTAATTTATGATACTTTGAAACGTTAAACTTCATCGAAAAACAAAATGCTATTTAAGCAAAATAAATTTTAATTAAATGACTTCATCGAAATATGAATCGTCTGCTTCTCTATGTAATATCAATGAATATTTCATTCAAATCACTTATATTCCAGACACCAGAGTAAATAATTCTTCGTGAAAAAAATTTCAGCACTTTTTGTACAACTCACCTTATTATCTATAGATTTGGTTACATTCTGCATGCTATATTATAGCATTAAATATAGGCTTCGTTGTAGGAATAATCGTTTAGTGATTATTTAAAAGCAAAAATGTTGTTGGCACATAATTTATATATACAGATAATATGCAGAAATAAAGCGATTTTATGACGGATACAACACTTAATATAAATTTAAAAGATCTTCAAACATCAAAAATTAAAATTCTCAAAAGATCTTCAAACATCTCAAGGGGTGCGACAGCCCAGTGGTTAGCGCGCGGGAATTGCACTCAGTCGGCCAGGGTTCGATTCCTGCCACTGCCAAAACTGTCGCCGTGTTCAAACGGAGTACGATCACGTTAAACATATGGGTCCTTAAGTCCTTCCGAGGGGCTGGTTGTAGAGGAAAGGGGGTATGGTCCCTATGTATGCCTCCGCCACTTGGTTTCGGTCTAAATTGTGTGGCATTTTCCGCCGTCCAAACAAATACCTCATACATGTCTGGTGGTCTGGAAGGTTTGGGTCGAAGGAGGAGTCGAAGAAACATCACAATCTGGTTCCTACACAATGGAAAACGGATGCCATATTTTTACAATGAGTCACGTGATCCCTTCATATATCATGGATGCAATTATTATATTAATTTATATTTACAGACTACCAAATATATTTTATTGAAATTTTTTCTTGTACATGTTATGTGATAATTAGAATATGTCCTAAAATTTTAAAAGTAATTTGTGAATTTTAAATTTTCTAAAACAATTTTTGAAATATAAGGTCCCCCCATATGGTTAATTATACTTCATTTTGTGACCTCGGGTTAAATTCGAATCTAATTGGGTGATATTATACATTTTCATTCCCACATGTCCCATAAGCTGTCTCAACAACATTCTAAAATTTCATTTTGATAAAGCCACTTTTACGGCAGTTATTGTGAAAACGGACATACAGAGAGAATAATCTAATTCATAAACACTTTTCAAGTATGTTGGAAAGTGTTAAAAAGAATTTTCACACAAATTTTCTTTCCTATAACAAAAACTGTTTCAATACAGGAAATAGTGATTTTCTTTTAGTGTCAGGTTTCAAATATTTTGAAAATAATAATTTCGGGGAATTTCATGTTTTTAATGAATCGAATGAGGGTTTGCTATAAGTCGAGCTTCATTCTCTGGTTGAGTACACTCATCTAGTTGTAGAGAACTGTGTTATTTTTAAATCATCGTGATGATGCTACTACATCCTGGGCCATTTCACAAAGTCGTCGTTTTGTTATACTGTATTTTTGCTCAAACATTTTTCTTAACAATATCGGATGCTGCCTTGTGCTATACACTCCGCAACAAGGTTTCCTTATCCCTATAAATCTTGGTACTCAGGACCTCACTAGCAGATGGTGGGATCAGTTTTCCAATAGCATGCGGGTCTCCAGACACTGCGATAAGCAAGAAAATATTGTAAGCTCACGCAACTACTTACGTGCTAACACTAGCCTGTTATGACCTGTCATTTGGTTTTAGACTGATCAGTTGTAATTTGTAACTTTACCATGTACGTTTCTTTGAAGTAATTTATTAACCCTTATGCACTCTTTTGCAAATAAAAAGAAAAGAAAACCCTAAAAATTAATTCTATCATCTCGAAATTTCGCATGCAAATTCCTTTATACCAGGTATGCAAATGATTAAATTTGCAGAGCCAATGAGTGTTAGCTTCGGTCATAGCGCGCGTTTCTACTGCGCAACTGGCATCTTATAAAACAAATTAAAATTTTGACTGTATATCTTTGACAAGACACAAGCAATATTCAAGACACAAACAATAATGCCGTTACGACGTTGTCGATGACCTTATAAGTAATTAGACGAGTTCGAACATTGTCATAATGTCAGGATGCGTGAAGCTGGCTGGTCATACCAAGCAACAGGCCGCTACCTGCACCGAACGGAGATTGCTGTGCAAAGGTATGAATGCAATGGTTATTGAAAGGAACTCATAGGCGGAATGAAGGCTCTGGAAGTCCAAGGTGCACGACAGAGAGGCAAGATCGGATGATTGTGTTACAGGCCTGAACTGGCCCAAAGGAATCATTGTTGGCCATTCAACGTGCTACAGCCTCTTCCATACCACCCGTGGTACCTCTTACCACCATCTCACGCGCTTGTCTGAGGTGCGGTTACTCCCACGGTGTTTTTTAAGACGTCTGCTCCTACTCCAACAATGTCGACAGAGTCATTTGTAGTGCTCTCAAAGCCGAGAATCATGGCTGCCAGCAGACTGGCATCACATAGTGTTCAGCAATGAATCACACTTCATTTTAAATATGTGTTCAGGAACACGTCAAATATCGGGATCTGGAAAGGATAAGTTAAATATGGGGATCTGCGAGAGGATGGTGGTAGGGGAAAGAAGATACTGTTTCTGTGGATCTCGCCCCCCACACAAACTGTGTCACTGCCGAAATTATGTGGCAATGTCCCGGCTGTCCACACATATACCTTACACCTGAAATTAGATCGGACAGTCTGGCTGGAAAGCAAGAAAGTCACTCTTACCAGAATTGTAATTCTTGTGAAGACATTATTAGGTCTAGTTTTCTCTCTTGCAATCCTCGCCACTACCGCTGGTCTTATTACTTCAAGAGAAAAAACAGTCACCGATTCACAATTTCATTGAGATCTTAATGATTTGGGAGAGCACTGTTGTTTCAAGTGCTCACTTATAAAAATATCGCCGAATATCATAATTATCCTCAGAGAAACGATTCAAAAAGGCACACTTTCACTTTGATTGTAATGATTGCTCAGACGCTGTTGAGTCGAATATTCACTAAAGTTATCGTCACTGCCGAATGTTGGAAATAGTCACAAACGAAAAGCCATCGCGAGACTCCTTGGTTAAGAAATTCCAGACAAAATGTTCGAAATCTGCGTTTTTTTGTACGACGAATTTAAAATACTCAACCAGATTAACCTTCAACCCTTAGCTTTATGAGTGGTTTGATCTACTCGTTTATAGGTTGGATTTGAACGTGTGACACTCCTTTTAATAACACCCCATTTTAACATTCATGATTCGTCATGTACTCTCGTAGATATACTCTCCGGATGAAAGAATGAGTTCGAATTTCTGGATAAATAACGCGTTTATTATAAACACAGCGAAACAAGAGCAACATACAGCAAATAACCCGATAACTGTCGCAGAATTTCTCTAAGCAAATGTAAAACATCAATTAAATGTTCCACTATTATGATAAACAGCCGATACTATTATCAAAACTTTGATATATCTCACAATTATTTGTACGTCGTAACACGTCAATTTCTCCCCAACCGTCTGCACTCCCAGAAGGGGCTGATATCTCCAAGAAAATTCATTGCTTCGAGAGAGTTCTCGGAATAATGAAAATATTTCTAATTGGAGATTAAATCGAAACAACCTGGCAACCACGTCCCAAATGTTCAAATATGGCAACCCCTATGACGTAATAAAAATCGCTACCTACAATAGTATTTTCACTTTTGCTTCTCCAAAGCGCCTCCAATGAAGGTATTTTACCTATTCATAAAATATGCATACCAGTCCACATAGGCAAATAATTAATTTAGTTCCTATCAAAACAGAATATTAGCTTGCTTCTTGTTCTACTATGAAATTTTAATGTAGAACAATTTTAAAGTAGCTAGTATTGATTTTCCTATTTTATTTTCTTGCTTGGTGTTCCATATAAAACTATTTATTATTATACTTTACTTTTTCTTGTTGAGTTCCATATATCTGCTACTAGTATTAGACGAAAAATTATTTCACAATACTGCTATCAAAAATAAGAATGTTAAAAGCTTTTCTGCCTTAAATTTGTTGATATCTTTAATACACCTTTTGCTGATACTGATATTTTCAATTTAATTCCTAATAATTTTCAACAAGAAATATCAATCATGCATGAATCATTGATTGTGAAACATTTTCCAACTGAAATGCAATTCTGATTACATCTTTAGCTTGTTCAAAAATTGCTATCGACAAAAGTAATTTTTGTATTCGAATTATTTAAAATTTTAGATTTCGGACTATATATATTACCCAGACCGTCCAGCTCATCTACAAGGTATAAAGCAGCTACAAGAGACAGCCGGATGAAACACATAAAAACAAAATACATATAAATACGAATATAATATACATAGATATACAATGCACACAAGCATACACAGACATACGCAAAAAATATGTATAGTTTGCAAGTATGTATAGTTTTGCAAAAAATATGTATAGAAAAACGTTATTGAATACGTTCAAACCCTAATAACAGGAAATGAGATAATTGATTTTATTTATAAATAACATATTAATAATAAACAAGAAAAATCAATTATGCATAAAGTATTGATTACGAAACACTTTTCAGCTGAAATGCAATTTATTTACATCGTACTAAATTTCTCATAACTGGCTAGATTTAGCCATGGAACAGATATATGGTTATACAATGGTAGAGATGATATTGTAGTGTTCTCACTTTGGTTCTGGGTTATTGAAATTGCTGCAAACGTAATCGCAGCTTTCTGGACATCAAGGTTAATGGTTGCGTTTCCTAAATTAGTAAAATCATTTATAATATATAATTTAATTCTGAAATATTGTGGTAGATAAAAAAACCCGCATTTTGCATGCTACAATTTGTGCCTCTCTGTAAATCCCACATTCTGTATCAAACTAGTATTATGATTGTGAAACTTGCCACTGTAATGGACCATCTCGATGGTAACAGCAACCCTACCAATTTTGAAATTTATACTTTATCAGCATTGAAAATATATCAATAGTGTTATGAAGAGAGGTGCCACACATTTAATAGAGCAAGACGTCACCAATATAGCGTTTACACGCATTTACATATTCACAAATTGGATGGTATAAAATGTACCATTAAAATCTGTTCTTATTCTAATCAGATATTCCCATGCAACATTCATTATATGTCTTTATAAAAAAAATTGAAAATAGGTCTGTTTTCTTTTTTGTGTGTATGTATTTGTGTGTGTGTGTGCGTGCATGTGTTCCTGGATGTGGGGCGTGCAAGACGCGATCCTGGATTGTTTTTATTCTATGGTTATATTTTTGATTAATTATTTGCACTTCTGGCTTGAATTAATGATTAACTGTTAAGTGATTAAAGTCTAATCACACAACAAAGTTAGACTTAAACGTAAACTAACATATTCCTTATACGATATCCTGTTGTTTCACTGGCGTGTGTGTGAGGGGGGGGGACGTTTTAACTCCCAAAGTTCAACTATTTGGTTTGCAGTTTGTAATAGTTATATTCGCTGTTCTGTATTTTTAGTGTGATTGTTCATTATTTCTGAACAACGGGTTCTCCACAGCGTGTACTCAAACATACACGAAGGCTCCAGATATACGTTCTCACCATCGCTTTTGTAGGAATGCTCTCCTCGTACATTCTAAACCAATGTTAAAATTTCTCTTGATGGACAGACACATTTGCAGGGGGCGCGACTGCCCAGTGGATAGCGCGCTGGAATTGCACACGTGCGGCCCGGGTTCGATTCTCGCAACTGCCAAAATTGCCGCCGTGTTTACGCGGAGTGCGATCACGTTGGACATCTAGGTCCGTAAGTCCTTCCGAGAGGTTGGTGGTGGGGGAAGGAGGGTACGGTCCCTGTGAATGCCTCCCCCACTAGATTTTGTTCTAAATTGGGTGGCACTTCCCGGCCGTCCAAACAGTTACCATACACCTTTTTGATAGGTCCGACGGTCTGGATGTCAACAACAGCAACAATGAAATAACAAATACTTTATGAGATATGAGAGATTTCTAGAAGTTTCTATAGATAGTCTATAAAAGGAGTCATCACTCAGTTAGAGAGCATGACATCATATAAGCTGCATTGGATTGTGACATACATCAATGTTTTGAAAATTTTATCCGTTGTTTCTTGAAATTCATGGAGTATTTAAGGGCTGTTGTATTGCATATTGTTCTTGTTTACGCTGTGCTTGTGAATAGACGTATTAGTTATTCAAAAATTTGAACTAAATATCGTATTATGTGCTCACTTTCCTGATTTCCGAATATTATTTATTGTTTTAGTTCTCCTATGCATAGAGCTAATATTTTAATGAAACTTGACAGTCTAAATAAATCTTTTAGGTTTTTTTGCTATAGAAATGCATACTATGCAGGGTTACTTATTTTATCCCAGCGCCACCTGAATGATTGTCTCAAAAGATATTGGCGATTTCTTTATACCAAGTCTAATCACCTTAATATTACTCCATGAGAGTATTTATACTATTGCTTTTAAATGCAATGTATTCCATTTTGTTCCCTTGGGAACATTTTTGGAAGGTTCTCTTGTAGTTAGAATTTTTTTTTTATTTCTAATAGCTAGGCATTTGACACACACATCATTCGCCCGAACATCGGCCATACAATATGAACCATTTAGCCATCACAAGACGTTGCCCCAGCGCATCAGAGGGGTCGGAACACACTAAGCTTAACAACACAACATCCACGCCCGCAGGTGAGTCTCGAACCCACAACACGGCAGACCAGCGATCAGGAGGAAACTCTAGTCTTGACCGCTGGGCCACAGCGTCGGCAGTTTGAAGAAATTATAAAAGTTTGGTATAAATACATTCAAAAACAAGTTACACAATTATAAAAATATTGAAAAGCAAAATGATAAGAGATTAAGAAGACGAACAATGGCAGTTTCCACTAAATTTAGATAACTAAAAAGGAAGAATGAGATTAACGTTATACATATAGAAAGGAACCGTTGGCAATAAAGCCATAGAAATTATACGTATAATACATTTTAAAATTACATTTTTCAAAACATTATCAGAGATTAACAAATATTAAACTTGTAAAAATACAAATTATTAAAATTTAAAAATTAAAAATTCTCATCAAAACTAAAGAAATAGAAAAAGTTATGTCTTGAAAAAATTTGAAATTTAAGACTCAGAACTATGCGTATCAAAATTTCTTACGAACTGAATCATTTGATTCAAAAAATTAATTGACAAGTTCATGAGTTTAAGAACTGGTGGTGCAAGAGTAGATTTGTATCCGTGAAATCCTCTAGTTCCATCGGGCCCTTTGGGTCATCTCAATACGATTACCCGAGGTTCAACATTCTATCTTCTTGACATATTTTTATCATTAATCACGCCATACACTCTAAATGAGCCAGAAAGCAATGATTTGTCCATTTCTTGCAAAGTCATCAAATTCCAAGTTATCTTCTTTTGAAATTATTGGAGTCATAAATGAACTGTGCCATCGTATTGTACAATTGCCAATTTTGAAACACTTTAAATGCCCTTCTTCTTTTGCAAGGCTCCCATCATCCATAACATTTTTCAAGCATAATTTTAAGACAGCACATGTTTTGCAATAGCCACTTCCTTCTCGCGTCTGAAGTATTTCTTCAAATTACAAAGGGTATTTCCAGATTTTCTCGAATTATGGTTGCCTGCATCACGAATTAAGTTTGCCTCCATACTAGGGATTGCAATACCTAGATCTCGGTTTAAAAATGAATACAGTAATAAAGGGATTTGTGACGCAAGAATCCCGGGATTGCGGTATTTTGGACAGATTTACATGCAGGTGCCAAGCACCAGTGTTCATGCTTATTAAAATAAACTTTACACGAGTTTATCAAAGGAAAACTTTCAATTAGAGATTGATGCACATATTGTGAAAATTTACTTAGTTAAAAGTAAATGACATGAAAGGTGCTTGCTCTCAGCTTGAAATCTGTTTCGGTCACTAGATGGCGCTACTTCAAACGTATTTGTTGCATATCTTTTCATGATATGTTATTTGTTTAGTGGCAACAGCTACTGTGTTGATTCTAGCATCGAATGTTTATTTTCGTCTAGCGTTGTTGTGGTAGTTCATGTTCTTTTTTTGTATGAATAAAATACATGTAGATTAATACGAAATGACTACATCTGATGAAACTAGAACTAAGATATACGAATAGTATAAAAGTTCAAAAGTGTGCAAGCTTGAATCTGTTTGTAAATATTTTTACATGAAGCCAATGGACAATTGGCAAAATATAAGTTGTGGTGTAAAATAATCATAAAAAGCGGATGTGGGTCAACAAAAGGGCTTCATGTGCATTTAAATTCTATTCATGAGATTAATGTTTTGATACTAAGTAGAAATAAGGATGAAACTAGTTCCGGTTCTCATGGAAATAGTGTTGCCGGTATTAGCGATATTGTTAGAGATACTAAAAGAAATATTTAAAGGTATTTTTTCCCGAAGATGGAGAATACTTGACTGGCTCTATATTAGCTAGAATGACTGTACGTCATGGCTTACCATTTTGTGAAATTTCCACTTCTTTCGATTTACATTTTCTTACGCTGGGTTTCATTCCAGGTCACATATATAAATTTTACAAACGTTATATTTCTGTTGTTAAACAAATGTAAAAAAAATGAAAAAATACATTTTCTTCAATAAGTAAAAGAAATATGCTGAATCCCGCTGGATACCGGAATCTTTGGATTGAAGATTTTACGATCCCGTAATCCAAGGATTGAATATTATCTACGGTATTGTGTTGGGAAATAATTTTCCTTCATCTAACTGTAGCTTAACAGTTGTAACTGTGGACCGTAACTGGAGAAAGTGTGAGTATAAATGAGTGTGAAATGGATAGTTACGGGGGACTGATTGACTGAGACACAGACAGAGAAAGAGAGTAAAGCAATATGGTAGTGGATATATGCTATGTATTGCCGCAGGATGTGAATTCTAATTTATAATGTAACTTAAGATAGGTATTTAAGTTTGTTAATAAATTGTTATGTTATCGAAGATATCTCTTCATATCACTCAAGAAACGCTACAAAGTATTATGGGACCAGTCTCTACACTGAATTAAATGTGCTAGTAAGCGCTACTGTGCAAAAATGGCGGAGCAAGCAATTCCAAGATTCGACGGAAAAAACTTCAATAGTTGGAATTACCGTATTAAAAGTATACTTGAGGGAAAGAGATTAGGCTTGTATCTAACTGATAATCCGCCGGAAAAGGAAGCAGCACTAACTGAGTGGAATGATTCTCAAGCAAGAGGAATTATTACATGCGCTTTAAGTGATATGTAAGTTTGCTTGATTCTTACTTGTAATACTGCCAAGGAAATTTGGACTTCTCTAAGCAACAGGTATGAAGGTGATCTGAAAAGAATCGAAGCGATGACAAATGTGTTACGATTACAGATGGAAAGGAACGAAAACTGGAACGACTATCTGTTGAGGGGGGAGAAATTGTTGGAAAGTGCACGCATACTGGGTGCAAATATAGATGATGAAGAATTTATAAGCACTTTGATCAAGCGACTCCCGCAAAAGTATAATTTAATCGTAATGCAATTTGACAACTTTCAGGAAGCTACCATTTCTGATGTTTATCGAATTTTCAAGTTGCACGAGGAAAGATCTAACGAAGCTGAAAAAGCAAGCTCGTCTGTTTTTAAAGTACAGAATAGCAGAAGATATAGAAGTCCGAAATCATACGATGATCCAAAGCGATTTGAACAAATTTATAGCAGAAAAATTTTATGATATATTTGTAATAGAACAGGTCATAAAGCAGTGAATTGATGGCATAATCCAGCTAATCAACGAAAATCAAGTTTCTTCAAGTAAAATTTAAACAAGCAAACCGGCGAGGATATTCAGAATAAAAAATTATATGCAATAAAATGGATCAAAAAGATCTTTAAAAGCTACAGAAGGTGTATTGCAAGACAGATGGATTTTAGACAGTTGAGCGACTACTCATATTGACTGAAAATCTTGACTGCTTAAATGAAGTACAGAAAGATAAAAGAAATATTTTGTTAGCTGACGATAGCAGGATATCTTCTCAAGCAAAAGGATCCGTGACATTACGAGAAGTGGAAAATTTAATTCAGAATTATTGCTAAAGGATGTACTTTATGTACTTAAACTAAAAAGTAATCTGGTATCTGTTCGAAAATTGACAGATGATAATATGAAAGTTTTATTTGATGAATCTGGAGGACATATTTTAGATAAGAAAGGCAATACAATATTAAGTACAAAGCAATCGGAATTTTACGTTGCTTATTTGAAAGAGATCAAGGATAAGAATTTTATTTACAAAGCGGGTAAAAGTACTTCTTGGGATATGTGGCATAAAATATTAGGCCATATTAATGAAAGATATAAGAAACTTATGTTAAACAAATCAATGGTATATTACTTTGAGTGTAAGCAAGAGTCAAATTCGAGTGATTGTATTACTTGCATTCAAGCGAAATACGCTAGAAAACCATTTAAGGAAGTAATCTGTGAGCAATCAAAAATGCCGTTGGAACTTCCTCATATGAACTTAATAGGTCCAATAAAAGAAGCTTCTTTAGGAGGAGCTAAATATGTTTTTACATTAGTGGATGATTTTTCAAGAAAGTATTTACAAAATTTCTAAAGTCAAAAGCGGATGTTTTGGAAACATTCAAGTATTTGATATTTTAACTTGAAAACAGTATTAGAAAAAATGTTCAGAAAATCAGGAGTGATAATGGAACGGGATTCTTAAATGCAGAAATGGAACAGCTTTGTAAAAGTAAAGGTATTGATCATCAGAAAACAACATACTTCTCACCAAGCCAAAATGGTCGAAGTGAAAGAGCAAACAGAACTTTAACTTAAGGTACGCGAGCTTTTTTAATAGAAGCTAATTTACCTATGAAATTTTGGGCAGAGGCCATGAACACATTTACTTATATAAAAGCAGAACTCCTTCAAAATCGCGCAATAAGAACACACCAGAGGAACTTTTTTCTGGAAAGAAACAAAGTGTTTCATACTTTCGAGTATTTGGATGCCAGGCTCATTATTGGAAACCAAAGCACAAAAGAAGCAAGTTTGATAAAATTACAGATGTTGTAATATGCGTAGGATATTCTGAATCAAGAAAATCATATAGAATCTGGAATCCTATAAATCAAGACAGTGGAATCTCGAGATGTTAGATTTCTTGAAGAAACTAAGGGAAATGAACTGTTAGAACAAAATCGAGTATATTCAGAATCCCCGGTAAAAATCTTAGATTTTGGTAAAAGTCTGTTTGAAGAAGACAATTTTGATGCCGATGAAGAAGAATCGACTAGTGTTGAAACCGATCAACTGAGATATGATCGAGATCCTGATGACCGTTGTACAACTCGCAGGCGAAAGATCGACGAAATATACCGTCAAGTTATGAGGAAGCTGTATGTTCTGATCAAAAGGAAAATTGGACAGAAGTAATGGATAAAGAAATGGAATTGCTAAAATTTCATAATGTTTGGACTTATGAAAAGATTCCAGAAGGAATCAAATCAATAAACTGTAAATGGATATACAGCATTAAAAACACCCCAGAAGCATCTAATATGATATACAAAACGTGATTAGTAGCAATCGGCTGTTCTCAAATGTTTGGAGTAGATTATACTGAAACTTTTTCACCAGCTATTAAAACTGATAGCTTAAGAACACTTTTAGCATTTGCATTAATGAAAAATTGGAAAATTAATTTTTATGATGTTGAAAGTGCTTATTTGTATGGAAAGTTATCTGAGACTATTTACATGGAAGAACCCAAAGGATATGAACGTAGAAAGAATAAAAATATGGCGTGTAAATTAAATCAAGCTATTTACGGGTTAAAACAGTCTGGTAAATTGTGGTATCAGACTTTATCTGATTACTTACTAAAGTGTGGATTCCAAGTATTTAAATCTGACAAGTGTATTTTCAACTACGAGAAGGGAAATTCTCGATTAATCATTGGAATTTACGTAGATGATCTGATAATTATAAATTCTGATGGTGAAATTTTAGATTGTGTAATTAGAAAATTGAAAGAAATTTTTAAACTAAAGGAAAACATTCATATGAAAAATTTCCTAGGATTAGAAATTTCAGTGGAAGAAAATCAAATGATCATCAAACAAGAAGCTTATGTAGATGAAATGTTAAAGATATTTAAAATGCAAGATTGTAACAGCATTGCAACACCGATGGACATAAATGTGGCCTTTGACAATTACGAAACTTCAAAAAAATGTGATCCCCACAAATATCACGAAATTATTGGTTCATTATTGTACCTCGGAATGAAATCAAGGCCGGACATCGCTTATACTTTACAAACCTTGTCAAAGTACAATAAGGATCGAAGAGTTATACACATGACTGCTACCGGCCGTCCAAATAGGTGCTCTTAGTCCCCTGGACGAGTCGGACGGTCTGGGTCTTCTACACATGACTGCTCTTAAAAGAATTCTTTGATATATATATAAAAGGAACTAAAAACCAAATGATGGTGTACGTTAAAGGGGATTTTACTCTGTCAGGATATTGTGGTGGCACTAATTGTGGCACCACTTGTTGCGGTTCCCGTTGGTCAGGGTATCACAACCGACAGTGATCTGTAGAAGTGGTCGCAGGGTGGTGATGATGCGTGACAACCAAGAAACGAGAATTCCGTTGATTAAGTTCCCCGTCGGGACTGGATCAGACGCAAGTCGGTGATTAAGAATTCCAAAGGAGGGACGGAACACGCTAGCGTCACAGTTGGATAGGATCGTATATGAAGAGAAATCAAATGACCTTTTTGCGATGTGTGATACATTCAAAAATCGGATAATGCGGGAAGAAACGAAAACTTCGGGATGAAGGATTGCTCAGGATTTGAAGATAGTCGACGAGAAACACTTTTGATGAAGACGTCGTGAATGCGGGTGTCGAAACTCACTAATGCGGTAATTGGTGAAAACGAAACGAACTCAAAGCAACGGATGTGATGTCTCGATGAAATGGAAGAATAAGTTGAAACAATCTTGGCTTTTAAAACTCAAATAGATTTATTTACTGCAAGCATATATCATGACGCGTTGCGGTGGTCTATGTGGTCAGGTGGATTTTACACATAAATACAATAAAATTTAAACACATAAATACATTAAGATACTCACCAAATAGTTCCACCAGGCTCAACCGCTTTAAAGTATAGTGGGGTCCGATTGGACCAAGTACATTGCATTTACTAAGACTAAATAATCACTCCCTTTTTGTGGCCAACTAACAATTTATTTATAGAACACATGAAATCTCAATTTTAAACATTGAATACAAAATAACACAATTACAAATGAGTTCCCAATTTACCTCTGCTTGACCTCAGGGTGCACAGTTTATTTTGCATTAATTTGCATATCTATTTTATTTATCCTCCAACTTGTAATTAATTACTTTTTGTTAAGAAAACACTATATATAAATATTCAATTTTGCCAATCTCCCATTTATCATAACTTTGCCCTTACACTATTTTCTCACACAAATTAAGCTTAAACATTCATGTACACATTTTAAAATCAATATATAATTCTCATACCTCCATTACATACGAACTCCACTGAGTGCTGTAGCTGACCTCTGCACGTTGGAATGGGTGGCACGATTAGTTGAAGTTTGGTTCATTTATTTGAATAGTTCATTGAAAACACTACCAGTCTAAGAATCGCGGTTGCGTTCATCAGGTGACGAAACTTTTTTGCCAGGTATTATTTGGGAGACGGGCACACCGTCCACTTTCCGTCTCCTCCTCTTAATTTCGGCTTAAGTCCCAGCGGCTCTTGAGTGAGCATGCGTACAGGTTTTGCCAAATATATACGTTTTCGTAGAGATTCGTCTGCTGCTTAGGAGCCCTGGATTGATGCTCTGCAAATATTCCGTACACGCAGTATTTCAGTTACCACGGCTTAAATGCAGCTAAAGGAGCAAAGGTCCTACACCGCGCCGTTTGGTGGCAGAGCTGTGTTGCACTGCAACCACAAAAACAATGACGAGAAGCTGCACTTTGTAGGTGGTCTGCTGCTTAGGAGCCCGTGATAGGTACCCCTACAAGACTCAGCCCACGTACTTTCGTAGTGAAGATTTGGCTGAAAATAGTCGAAACCGTTCTAAAAATAGCTGTGACTACGCCCTGTCACAGCTGCAATATAAATAGAAAGCTGTTTCTGGAAAATACATATATATATACTACTCTAGAGTATGTTACCCCTGGTTAGGCAACATGCGCCGGTTCAGTGAACTTGTAGAAACTGCCGCAGGACAAGTGCCGTCAAGTGCCGCCTACTTCGTTGCACGGATGCGTTCCTCGCACAGGTGCTCAAAGGAACCCAGGAGAACTTTCTTCATCAAACATCGGATTGCGTCTGAACTTTTTTTCAAATTTCTAAAACTTCCAGAATTTTAAAACAAGGGGAGCGACAAAAAACAGGGAGGAAATCCCCCCAACTCTCATTCGCTGTTCCCAAACGCTATAAAAAGGAGGATGTCCAAAAATGCTACACCAGTGGTCTTTGAAGCGACGCTCATTTTTTATGCGCTCCACTAAAATACAAGAACCAGAGGGCATTCACGACAACCGGGTGGTCCCAAGGACGTACCCCGACGCGAGCCACACCTGACAGGGCTATAAATTTTCAAAGATTTGTAGCTCAACTTTGACATTTTGCTGCAATTAAATCTCTGAATATTCACAATCCATGTCAGTGCGCACACAACCCAACGGCGCCCAAAAAATCCCAATTCCGTCTGTGCAAAGGCCTAGCTATAAACATAAATCACAAACATAGTATACATTTTAAATTACAATACACATTCCCGTTTTTCCCAGGGTTACGTATCAAGATATGTGATTACAGTATCACACATATATCATTCCAAAAATAAAAAGAAATCCTTTCTTGCCATTCGAACATATGAAGTTAGACTTTGAGAACAAATACTTTTGACGCCGAAACACAAAGTCATCGAAAAAACTTCAAAGAATCAAAACTTGTTAAAAATTCCTTCAACAATCATCTCACCTCCGAAATAGATTCGCTTGCTACAAATTTTGATAACGTTCAATTTAAATTAAAATACTTTAGAAATTTACCAATAGAATTCTCATTCTGTTACCTCCGTAGGCAAAACGCGACTTACCCCGTCTGCGTCACATCGCCAACTGAAACTATTTTCCAAAAACAGATTTAAGCATCATTTGTATTATTACGCACATTCATGACGAGGGGAAAAATAACACCGGTATATTTCTATATAAAAATATTTCGCGGGAAGAGGGAAAGTACGTCATATGTATAAATGCGCGAGGGGTTATCGTTACAGACCGAACGTCTCCAGAAAGAGGGAGTGAAATATTTGGCTTCTTATCAAAAGGTATTAATTTATTCTTAAGAACAAAGTTCGAAATCGAAAGTATAATTTAGAATTCGTCGAAACGATGAAATAAAATAGATTTTTGAACGGTGTTTCCGAAACATGAATTTAGAAGGATTTAATTTAATAAAAGAAGGGGGGGGGTATTTCATTACAAATCCCCGTCAGAAACGAGGGTTTGTTTTGGCACAGAACAAAGACTAACCAAAAAAAAGTTTTTGCCAAAAGTGCCTAAAAGGAGTGACATAAAAAAAACCAACAACAAATTTTGGATAAAAAAAAATATGTCACAAAAAAAATTTAATTTTTCAAAAAAAATTTTGGATCTGATATGCAGCTACGTTTATTAAATGCATTTATGTAATTCATATAGTGTAATTCTCAACCCAGAAAATACGAAAAAAAATCAAGGACAGATGTGAAAAGTTTGATTCACACAACACTGCATTTGCTTCGCATTCATACACACTTTTTCACGAAAGAAGTCCTTACATACAAGTTGAAAGATAAGTGGGTTGAGTTTCTTAATTTTCCTCAATGTTTAAGTTTAAGATTAAAATGTATTGGCACTGCTGCATATTAGAATGCATGAATGTGACTTAAAAAAATTTAGAATAACCTAACCTAACCGGGTGAGATGATTTTATAAAACAAATATATACATTGCACATATGAATAAAATTTACAATATTTCACACTCATATGAACTACTTACATCCAAAGAACTTGTATTCTTCTTCAAACATAAGATATACTTGCATACGAATCTCAATTTTTATCTAAATTTACTATATAGGATGGATAATAATATTAATACAATATGTTTACAAAGTCAAAAATAATTTCTGTAAATATTATGAAAAAAAAATGAACTGGTAAATTATGTATGCATACAAAAAAAAATATGAAGAAAAAAATTCTGGCTTTGGCCAAAGTTCATGAAAAAAAAATCTGTGAATTCACGAAATACATTCAAGTATGGAGTTTTCTTCAAATTACTCCAACACACGTCTCTCTTTTTTTTTTCGTCAGTGATTCGAATCAACTTAATATGATATGGTACCAATTCAGTCGCCAATCGTGTTTACTTCAATGTTATTATTGACATAAAATAAAAAAAAAGGTGTGGAAAAAGAGAAAAAAAATGTTCAGTGCACTATATTCTTCTTGATGATGATAAATGCTGTGACAGCTGTGAGAGTTGTGACGTCACATTTTCTTTCTTTTATATATGGTGCATGCTCTCGTATACATTTTGAAGAAAATTTTAATTCTTATAATTGACTCTTGTACGAGGTCTCAAAGAATATGGTTGCACTGTTGGTGTACTTTGAATAATTTGTGTACTCTTGATATTGCTTGATGGTAGTGAGACTTCATGGTAACCAGAGTTTTGAAATTGGGGTATACCTTTCAAAAATCTGAAATTTTGATTTTTAAGAATTTTTTTGTGCTCTCTTGATTTTAATTAAATCCACATACTCATCTGGACACCAATGTGGGGTGTTGGTTGGTTCATGTTGTGCAATTATAATTTTTGATGAATTTAGTCCGGCGAAAGGATCCACGGTTGGTAGTATGTCATCAACCTCAGGTTGGTTCCTTTCTGGTATTCCAGGGACGTGAATTAGTCTGTCCACATGTACTAGTTGAATGTCCTTGGAATTGTCAAGGGATGCAATCCTAAAATTGACTGGTGAAGTTTTTTTCAATTACACGATATGGTTCTTTATTTGTATATGCCAATTTTTTAGACAAGCCTGGCTTTATGACTGGCGATGGGTAATGTAAATAAACAATCTGATCAATTTGTATGTTTTTATCTTTAGCAGTCCTTGATCTCAAGTTTTCTTGCTTTTCTGCAGCTTGGGTCAGATGGTGAGAAATGGATTTGTATGTGTGCTGCATTTGAGATTCTCTATATTGAATGAATTGGTTATAGGACTGAAATGAAAGACCAGTTTGATCTGTCATCAAATTATGTGGTAGTAGAATGTCAAATCCATATAAAGCAAACGCAGGTGTATCTCTTGTGCTTGTATGGGGCTGAGATCTATATGCCATGAGTGCATATGGGAGACATTCATCCCAATTTGTATGGTTTTTATTGACTAAATGAGAAAGTGATTGAAGAAGTGTTCTGTTATATCTCTCGACAATGGCGTCTGTTTGGGGATGATAAGGAGTAGTGAAGTATTTCTTGATACCAAATGATTTGTAAATCTCTTGGATTGCCTTAGAAGTGAAATTCGAACCTAAGTCTGTAATAAGTGTCTTCATTACACCAAATCTTGATATATATTGTTCCAATATGGAGATTATGGTTGATGTTTGGATGTTGGGAACTGGAAAAGCTTCACACCAACGTGTGAAGTAATCCGTTAAAATCACAATGTATGAGTTTCCATTTATTGTATTTGGTAATTTTCCCAAACAATCCATGCCAACTGTTTGGAATGGTCTCTCAGGTATTGGAATTCTTTGCAATTGTGCCATTGGAGATTTCATGTGTCCTCTCTTGGCTATACATTGATGACAAGTTGAAATCATTTTATCAATGCCCGCTTTCAAATTTGGGACAAAAAAGTCTTTTACAATTTTCGCTATAGTCTTGGATCTTCCACAATGGGCCGAATAAGCAGAAGTATGAAAAAATTGAAATAATTTTGGTATAAATATGCTTGGTACAACCAATCTGTTTTGGAGAGATGTTCTAGGATTTTGGATTCTTATTTTATTTTGAGCATATAAGACATTATTATGTATGTAGAAAAACACTTTTTTGTAGGTTGTAGGTTGAGAATTATTTTCAATTAATTTGTTAATTTCAATACAATGTGGATCAATTTTCTGTTGATCAATTATTTCTTGTATCCAGTCTGCTGGTATCACATAAATTTCTGGATCGTTCTTATTGGCAGTATTTATCTCATTGATACTAATGTCGATTGAGTTTATGGGGTGATCCATTGCTTCTTGCTTTGATATTTTGTTTCTTGTTTTGACAATTCAATGACTTGTTCTTCCATAATATTTTGTAAGTCATCGGCCATAGCGTTCAATTTGTTGACAAAATTTTTTCTAAAATTTTTCAAATCTGGATTTCCTTGTAAATCGAGAGCATGTAAATTACAAAGTAGTTGAGTTATTTCCTCTAATATATATGCTGTCAAAGAAAAATTTCGTGTTTCGTACATACTCTCAATTTTTTGATATATGGTATCAATCTCCAGTTCAGCATCTTTGATGCGATTCAAATTTTTCAATTGATTTTCCACTGATAATTGTGTTTCACAAGCATCCTCATATAGATCTTCGGATTCCATGGATTCATCTGTTTCGTTATTTTTTTGCTCTTTCTCATTTTTATCATTACTGGTACATGGTTGTGAGATTTGTTATTGTTCTTTGCTAATTTCTGAATTAGAATTCCTTTGTATTTCTTGAGTTGGCAATTTGAAATTTGTATTAGCTTTTAATGTGTTAGGTTTACAAGTGTTTATGTTTGACTCGAGTGGTTTCATGTTGTTCCTAGCATTAAAAAGTTCTTCAAATTTTGCTCTTTCTTTTTGGTATTGCATTTCACTCGGCATTTTGAAATTCGAATATTGACAATTATCATTAAATCCGCTTGTAGGATAGTTACACATTTCTTGTTGATAGTGAGGGTAGGGCTGTTCTGCCTCATATTGTGGATATTGGCTATTCTAAAAGGATTTGTCTTGATTATATTGTTTTTTATTTCTCTTGTTTTGATTGGAATTTTGTTTGTTTTTTCTTTTGCTGTTCCTAAATGGTTGTTCATAATTCTGGTGAATATTGACGAGTTCATTTTCCAAAAATTGGATATCTTGACAAGCTGCTCCTAAATTTTTTGAAAGTTCTTCATTGTCATTTTCCAATTCTTTACAATAGTTTTTCAAATCACTTAACTCTTCCTCATATGATTCAGCTTGTTTGAGCCATTGCTTGTTGCCTACGTCAATTCTTTTTCCATTTTCTATGTGTAAATCTCTTAAACTTTGAATTTTTTTTTCTCTTTGTTCCATAATTTGCTGTAATTCATGAATTTTGTCTACGTATTGATGTTTTTCACACTGGTTAATATCTGGTTTCTCTGGATAGTTGATGATAAGTTAGATGCAATGTTCTCTCTCTGTTGGGTTTCTGTGTTTTGACATAGAATATCGTTTAGATTTTCTGATGTGTGGTTGTCTTCCGAAATTTGTCGACTTAAGTAGTCTGCTACTGAATTTAATTTTCCTTTCATGTGGATTATTTTGAAGTCATATTGCTGTTAGTTACTATTCGTGCGATTCTGTTGGTAGGATCTTTGACCTTAATTGCATGTGATAATGCAGATTGGTCTGACACGACTTGAAATGTTCTGCCAGCTAGATAGTGTCGAAAATAGGAAACGGCCCATGATATGGCCAAAAGTTCTCTTTCAAAGATAGAATACTTCTGTTCAGCAGCTTTCAAAACTCTGCTTGCAAATTGTATGGGTTTAGGGAAATTATTTTCATCCAATTGTGACAAAACTGCTCCGAGAGCGTATCCAGATGCATCACAAAAAACTGAAAATGGTCGGTCAAAATCAGGGAGTTGTAAGCAGGTTTGGATAAAAGTTCTAATTTGAGTTTATCGAAGGCAACTTGTTCTTTATTTGTCCATACAAAAGTGTTGATATCTTTGGTTAATGCAATTAATGGTTGTGCAGTTTTTGAAAAATCAGGAATAAATCTGCGATAAAATCCAACACATCCCAAAAAACTTCTTACATCCTTCTTAGATTGGGGAATTTTAAATTTATTTATTACTTCTAGGTTTTGTGTCATGGGCTGTACTGTACCTTTTGAAATTTTATGACCAAGGAATGCTATTGTAGTCTGCAAAAATTGGCATTTCTGAGGCTTTAACCTCAAGTTGTGTTTGTCTAAACAAATAAATAATTTTTCCAGTTTCTGCAAGTTGGAATTTATGTCCAAGGATGGGACAAGTATATCGTCAACATAACATAGAATATGATCTTGCTCTAAAGGAGTTAAAACAATCGATAACAGCCTAATAAAAGCTTGACAGCTGGTATTTAAGCCAAATGGTAATCTTAAGAATTCATAATGCTTGTTTTCTGTAGTGAATGCCAACCTATGGGTTGTTATATTGTAATTTTCAATTCCCAATATAACATTGCTCTTTTGAAAAAGGAAGTGGACCTAAGAAGACGGTCCCTCATGAGGTGAGGCAATTTTTGTAACATTCCCTCTAACGCAGCTGCACCGGACATTCATTTCGAAAAGAGAGGGTGCTTCTCAAGTTCATGTCAGCGTTAGGTGTTACAACAAACGGAGGGGGTTGAACTTCTTGACCCCAGAGTCAATTAATATCACTTGAACCTTGGGAAAATTCTCGTGAGAACTTTCAACGATTTTAAAACTGGAGACTGCATATCTCATATTTCAGGGGGGCCTTGACCAATAATATAGCCTGAAGGGCGTAGCCCTTAATTTACTTAGCCAATTATGGACAGGGGCGCCTTGTTAAGGGGGTAGAGACAGAGAGCAACTTTGGACTTTAAGTTTTTGAAATCGAGGACTTGAATTTTGTGAGTGAAAAGAAAAGGTCGCAAGAGCGACGGATCTCGGAGAGAGCGAGCCCACGGGACAGAGCCGGAGCGCGCGGTCATAAAGTCCGACATCGGCAAAGATGATCGAGGTAGGACAATTCTACACATATTTTTGCACTTTGATTATTATTATCTCTCTGACCCTCCTAAATAAGGTTAACCTGGGCCATTAAGACGTAGGCTAGTAAGAATAGTGAGTTAATGCACATTAATAGGTTAATAATTGTAATGCTCATATTATGATCATAGAATGAGGAGATTTGATTGTCTTAATGTACTACACTAAAGATGTTGGTATATGAAATTTACCAGATGTTAATAGTTATTAAATAAGGTTTTGTCTTAATGAAATAAATTCTTTGTTATTGTTTAAAATTAAGCCTCTTCATTTTAATTACTGGTATTATGTATTTCTTCATGTACTCCACTTTACGAGATCGGTCTATATAGCGTCAATACATGACGTGTGACGACTCACATATCATTTTGGCGCCCGTGACCAGTCGAATCTGGACTCAAAATTATTGCTCACATATCATTTTGGTGCCGTTTAAACCAGTTTCGAACCTGGACTCAAAATTATTGCACCCTTATCATATTGGTGCTCATGACCAATCAAACCTGGATTCAAAATTATTTCACCCTTCTGGCGACTTTGCTGTTTTAGACCTGTTATATGCCAGAATTTAAATTTTAATGAAGAGAATAAAAATATTTGGAATTAATGAAAAATGAAAATATTGAATAAAAATTTTTTTTTGTGTAAAATAAGGATTAAATTAAAGAAAGAAATTTAAAATTAAAATAAATATAAGTAAATTTAAGAAAATTTATTTCACAGTATGAGAAGCAAACAAAGTGACGAATCATTATGTGTTCTCAATGAGACATGCCATATTGTATGTGAAAATATAATTATTAGGGAACTTGAAGCTTTTAAGAAACTTTTGAATTATATAAATATTT
The DNA here is from genome assembly GCA_951213105.1 of Amaurobius ferox. NCBI lineage: Eukaryota > Metazoa > Arthropoda > Arachnida > Araneae > Amaurobiidae > Amaurobius > Amaurobius ferox. The sequence goes on from OX578148.1 coordinate 13,035,570, forward strand.
GTGTAATATTTGAGGAGTTAATTATGAGGATTGAAGTATTTGCATGCGTAGATAGTGAAATGATTAGAATTATGTTTTTGAATTTATGTGATATTGTATTTAAATATTTTGGGGGAGGATTTTAAAGTGTAACAACAGGGAATAATTTTGATTAAGCTGTAAAAAATGGCCACATACTTAGAACAAGCAAATTTAGCTCCGATAACTGCAAAGGTAAATAATGATAATTTTAGACGGGAAATTGAGACGTTCCGCAGAGAACAACAAGAAATTAGAACACATCTTTTAAATTCTATTACCCAAAAGATAAACACATTTAAAATACAAAGAAAGGTACATATTCCCACAATACAAACAAGAAAAATTGTTACATGTCATTATTGCAATAAAGAGGGTCATTGTATGAGAGAATGCCGGGCGTACGCAACAAATAATGGGGGACGGAATCGAAACATAAACAATTCCAGAACATTTTTGAATAAACGAATACAATCTCCTCCCCACTCATTTCAAAACCAACCGTATGTTGATCGCAGAACTTACGCCTCCCAGCCGGACACATACAATTACATTTCAAACCACGCCTTTCCGAGAAAATATCACCAGAGCAGAAATTACTATGCAGAACCTCCTACACAAAACAGAGACCTAGAAAGGGGTACGCAAAGGAATAGAGAAGGAATTAGGAAAAGGAATGCTACACAAATAAATATTGAGAACGAGGGACGTAACGTTGAAAAATATAAAACTCAAATTGATAGTGGAAATATTGGTAATTACAGAACCCAAAATAATGGAGAGAGAGAGGACATTAAGGACAGGAAGGACAAAGTTGAACATATCGCGTCAATTGGAGATGAATTAAACACGGAATTACACAAGGTGGAAAATAAATTTCAAAACACAAGTACAAACTATGGCAATGAAGACATCAAAATTTCAAATGAAAACAAAGTAATGGATTCTTTGATTAGCAAAAATGCTGATCCCGAAAATTCACAAAACACAAGTACAAACTATGGCAATGAAGACATCAAAATTTCAAATGAAAACAAAGTAATGGATTCTTTGATTAGCAAAAATGCTGATCCCGAAAATTCACAAAACACAAGTACAAACTATGGCAATGAAGACATCAAAATTTCAAATGAAAACAAAGTAATGGATTCTTTGATTAGCAAAAATGCTGATCCCGAAAATTCACGAAACACTGGTACAAGCTATGGCAATGAAGATAGCAAAAATCCAAATGAAAACAAAATAACGGAGGTTTTGATTACAGAAAGGGTTCATTTTGAAAATATTCAAAATACAAAATGCAAGCTTCAGGACATTCGAATTACGAATGAGAATCACATGATACAAGATACACAAAATTCAAATGAAAGTGAAATGATGGATATTATGGACAACGATAATGGAAATACTAACTCTCAAAATTTACAAAATTCAAAGGAGACCACTAAAAATATTCAAAATAAAAATTCTAGTACAAGTAGAGAGAAAAGCCAAAACGATAGTGAAGTGAATTGCGTCCAAAAACCTTCAGAAATAAATGAGAATCATAACAAAAGGTATGCTAGGCAAGAAATAGAGGTTCCACAGAAAATGCAAGTTTGTAACAATAGTGTAAGTGAGGAGATCCAAAAGCGGAATGAAAGAAAACTCGGTTCACATTTTTTCATGAAACCAAAAATTTTTAGGAACTTAATATTGTATGACAATCGCTATTTGGAAAATTTCAAGATGAGAAAGAGGTAAAAAATAATAATTTGTCAAAAAAATGAATTCTTTGGAAATTGATCTGGCAATGGATAAATTATAAAAATGAAAAATGGATATGAAGTCAAAATTGTTAATGGAAAGCAACATTCTCTTCCCGCTTTTATTATTTAACGTATTTGCGACAGATATGTAGCCGAATACACGGCATTCACTAAATGTCAGCACAACACAACACCAGCGAACGATCCCCCTCCCCCCCCTCCTCGAACAGTACAAAATGTCAACAAACACATTTGCGAGCGAAAAGGTTTCTTTCTCCCTTCTCTTAAACAGCAAGCGACACGTACAACGGGATGGAACTGGTTGAGAGCAGATTGCCAATCACGCAAAACACTTCGGTGGCGACAATTTCAGGGAGGCAGAATTTCTCAGTGGCGACTCACGGTCAAAGAGTGGAGATGGGTTCCACTCAAGGTCGATTTTCAGAGGGAAACAAGGGGGAAATAGAACGAGATGCGCAAGAGGGACCAACACAAATAGATGGGGGTTGTATACAAATGGATCGGGGAAGCACGCAAAGGAAGGATGAATCAGCACAAAATTTACAAGGGGACGATATAAGCAGTACAAATTGTTCACACACAGTACTTCTTCCAACACCGGTTAGGCCGAAACACAGATATGATTTGAGATCTTTAAAGAATTTAAATTTAAATTGATTCATTTAAAACACGAAAGAAGCTTAAACATAGGTAAGAGCGCGGACAAACCGTAATTCAAAATTTTGAAAATATTAGTAACAAAGAAAAATCGCCATTCACAAAATGCAACGCGAAATATGGAACACAAATTTTAAATAAATATTGGATTGTAAATAAAGGAAATTTTAAATAAACATTGAATTATAAATTAAGGAAGTTTAAATAAATATTACATTAATTAAGGAAGTGTAAACAAATTGTGAAATAAGAAAAAAAAAATTGAGGAAATTTTAAATAAATCGTACATTAATTAGTTGAAAGTTTAAATGAACAGGAAAGTTTAAATAAATATGGAACTATAAATAATTGGGGATTAGGAATAAAAATTGTGATTTAAAAAAAAAAAATAAATAAATAATTGTTACAAAATAAATAACAAGTATCGTTGTAGGACAAAACAAATTTTAGAGATGCTAGGTTAAAGATGTGGATATATTAAATTCAAATTTTGGAAAGAGCATAAATAACAAAGAAGATACGTCACATTTCATGAAAAAAAAAAAAAAAAAAGCAAAAGGGGGACATCGTTAGAATTCTATAAAAAGTCGTTATAACTCTATAAAAAAGAAGGTTTTTTTTTTAGAGAACTTTGATTTCCAGGCAATAAAAATTTCGATGGATAAGATAATTAGGAATATTAAATAAAGGGATATTTTGAATTTCTAAAAAAAAAAAAAAAAAAAAAACTCTTTTCAAAGAACAATGAAATTCTAAAACAAAGGTAAACTTTCTCCACGCGCTCTTCATGTAATTAGCGGACTGATCAACCATTGTTGGATGAATACGCGTGAGGAAATAGGAGTTATAGAATTATAGTTTAAAATAATTAGATAATTGGTAAATATAAAAAAAAAAAAAAAAAAAAAAAAAAATTTTTTTTCTAGTTTAAATAAATAAATAATTCATAATTAAAAATAAAAATTGTAATTCAAATAACTAAACAATGGGTAATTAAAAATTAAAATTAGAGTTTAAAATGGATAGAGAATTTTAATTAAAAATCATAATGGCAGTTCAAAGAAAAAATATAATGGTAATGAAAATTATACGCAAATTATAATTTAAAATGAATAGATAATTTTAATAAACACACGCGAATTGTAGATTAAATAAAAAGCATTTGAAAAAAAAAAAAAAAGCGTTTCTACATATATTTTGATAGGGTCGCACATATAAAATTTTTGAGAGAGACACATTTTCGAAACGCTAGACGACGCAGATTTTGGATTTAGATGCTAGTGACGGGAATAAACGTGATATAATAATAAAAAGGAATGTAAGAACAAAATAACACTAACCGCATTTTAATTAATCCAGAGAATGAAAGTGAGAATCCTAGAGGTAATCCGTGTAATTCCAGAGTTTTTAATCCATTTGGGGGCCTCGGTAGGGCACTTTCACATCACACAATCCATAAGCCACTGAACACTGGCCAGAATGGCGGATGACGAGATGGACCATTTTCAAAAAGGCGACATGTTCGAGCCATGTTCGACTAATTGGGAGAGGACCCCACACGGAGAAATGCCCGTATTAGCCGCAGGCCAGAAAGGGGACCGCTTTCCAGGGAAAATGACACAATGGCAGAAGGACATGTTGACCTTGTATACCACTACTTGATTTTCTCTGGGGACTAGATTTTTCTGTTTGAACAGGGAATTTAGATGCTAGAATATATGTTACACAAAAGTTTGGGAAGTTAAAAAAAGGAAAGAGGAGAAATGAATTAATTCAGGAGACTTTGCATTCAATTACAGGGGATATAAGAAAAGAAAATGTACATTTTGGTATTCAAGTATGGGATTTGAATTGAGTTAGATGGTTTTTGAGAGAAAATTCGTAATTATGTATACATTGAGAGAATTTCAGTGAGTGATAAGATTTACGAAAAAAAAAAAAAAAATTTTAAGTATGTTTTCATTAAGTGGGAAAGTGAATAATGTAAGGAATTCGGGAAATTCCGTATCCAAGTATAAGATTTGGATTAAATCAGGGGATATGTGAAAGAAAATGTATAATTATGGATAGTGTAATATAGAATCGCAGGGGAGTTATAAGAATTTAAGTAGGATGGTAATTAAATATTTATATGGGTTTTTCTGTCATCTCAGAGATTGTAGGAAAATTTTAAAGTATATTGCGGAAATTTTTGAACCTATATAAGTCTTATTTTGATAGTATTTGAGAGGATAGTGTAATTGTGTAAGTATTTTATTATAAATATGTACATGAGTTATATTTATGGCATGTCCGGTTCAGAACACATGATGGATTGGATGTTAGATAAGAAGTGTATATAATGTAAAAAAAAAATATATATATATATATATACATAAGGCAGAGATGTAAAATAAATAAAAAGAAGGAATTTGAAAAATGTAAGTTTGAAGAGAGTATCAAATTTAAGAAAAAAAAAAAATGTATATATTATATGGAAGGATGTAAAGTAGATAAAGTGTAGAAATTTCAAAGGGGGCAATTTTTGAGAGTGTTAACAAATTTAAAGGAGTTTGTAAAAAAAAAAAAAAAAGAGAGTTTTTTTTGTAATGGTTCGTGTGCCGGGTGACAAATTAAAATTATAGAAATTGAATTTATAAAAAAATGATACTTAAGGGAGTTTTAAGAGAAGAGAGTATTTTAATAAGCTTGAGTGTAATGTATATGTATTGATTGTCCTAAACAAAACATGAGACAGCGTACAGATCCGGTTGCCTAACGATTCTCAAATGGTCAGCAATTCCTGTTGATCAGAGATTCCGAGTGCTCAACGATTCCGGGTGCACAAAGATTATCATTTGGTCAGCGACTCCAGCAGTTCAGCGCCTTACAGTTCAGCGAATTCCAGTTAGACAGCGGTCCAATCCTTCAGCGAGTTCCAGCAGTTCAGCGCCTTACAGTTCAGCGAATTCCAGTTAGACAGCGATCCAGTTCTGCAACGAGTTCCAGCAGTGGAGCGATTTACATTTCAGCGGTTTCCAAGTGTGCAGTGATATCAGTGTTTTTTTTTTCCAAAGGAAATATATTTTACACTTTCCACCATAACTACAAGGGGACATAGTGATATTATTAAGGACCATATGCGTAAGTCCCTGATCCCAACGATTATCCAAGTGACGGTCAAAGTGACTTTGGTTATCATAAGTGAACAATTTTACAGATATACACCTTGAACTTGAGTGGAACTATATTGTTTAAAAAAAAAAAAAAAAAGACATATCACCAGTGGACGAACTTGTGCTTACATGAATAGACTTTTAATCGATAATAAGTACAACTGAACGACACAGATATCGTCATTTTCAGACACATTGAGAATTGTATTTTGTATAGTATTTCCGTGTTCTTTTGATGGCATATAAGAGTATATATATGATAATATGATTTGTGTATATGTGTATATAGTACATTTTTACAGTAGATACAGATGAGAGCAAGACGAGTTGTTGGACTACACAGTGGACACGCATGCAGCAACTATGAGCTGTCACTTTTGTAATTGGCTTTTTTCCCACCAAAATTTTGGGGGGGGAAGAAGGGTAATTGTTATATTGTAATTTTCAATTCCCAATATAACATTGCTCTTTTGAAAAAGGAAGTGGACCTAAGAAGACGGTCCCTCATGAGGTGAGGCAATTTTTGTAACATTCCCTCTAACGCAGCTGCACCGGACATTCATTTCGAAAAGAGAGGGTGCTTCTCAAGTTCATGTCAGCGTTAGGTGTTACAACAAACGGAGGGGGTTGAACTTCTTGACCCCAGAGTCAATTAATATCACTTGAACCTTGGGAAAATTCTCGTGAGAACTTTCAACGATTTTAAAACTGGAGACTGCATATCTCATATTTCAGGGGGGCCTTGACCAATAATATAGCCTGAAGGGCGTAGCCCTTAATTTACTTAGCCAATTATGGACAGGGGCGCCTTGTTAAGGGGGTAGAGACAGAGAGCAACTTTGGACTTTAAGTTTTTGAAATCGAGGACTTGAATTTTGTGAGTGAAAAGAAAAGGTCGCAAGAGCGACGGATCTCGGAGAGAGCGAGCCCACGGGACAGAGCCGGAGCGCGCGGTCATAAAGTCCGACATCGGCAAAGATGATCGAGGTAGGACAATTCTACACATATTTTTGCACTTTGATTATTATTATCTCTCTGACCCTCCTAAATAAGGTTAACCTGGGCCATTAAGACGTAGGCTAGTAAGAATAGTGAGTTAATGCACATTAATAGGTTAATAATTGTAATGCTCATATTATGATCATAGAATGAGGAGATTTGATTGTCTTAATGTACTACACTAAAGATGTTGGTATATGAAATTTACCAGATGTTAATAGTTATTAAATAAGGTTTTGTCTTAATGAAATAAATTCTTTGTTATTGTTTAAAATTAAGCCTCTTCATTTTAATTACTGGTATTATGTATTTCTTCATGTACTCCACTTTACGAGATCGGTCTATATAGCGTCAATACATGACGTGTGACGACTCACATATCAGGGTATCGTCTGGATGTATTTTTATTTGATGAAATCCTGACGATAAATCTAAAGAAGTGAAGTAGTTCGCTTTTCCCAATGTTTCAATAGCTTCAGTCATGTTTGGAAGAGGGAAAACTGTTTGGATTGCTTTTGAATTGAGTTTTCTGAAATCGACGCAGAATCGATAAGAGCCACCAGCTTTCTTAACTAATAATACTGGTGAACTATATGGTGAAGTGGAATCTTTAACTATGTTCGCCTTAATCATTTCTTTGATTTGGTCATCTCTTTTTTGTCTTAAATGTATAGGTGTTCTGTATGGTTTACACTTAACAGGGTTATTATCGGTTAATGGTACTCTATGTAGAATTGTATCTGAGCCAGGTAAGTCAGATAAATTAAATGCGAAGATATGTTTGTATTTCCATAATAGTTTAGTCTTTTTAAATGTACTCTTGGTACTTTCTCTAAACTGAAATATGAAAAAAAAGTATCTTAACTCATCTGCATACTTTCTTCTTCCTTGTCAATTGCAGTTATAGGCATATCAATTTGCTCTTGCGGTATTGACTCAATATAGCCTAATTTCTGACCTTTGTTAATAATAACAGATTCTTCTGATAAATTCATTACTTGTACCGGGATACCAGATACATACATTGGATTATATTTATAAATGGACTTAGCAGCGACTAAAGGTTTATTACCATCAAAGGTAAAAGAATGTTCAAAAATAACTAAATTAGCTGCTTTTAATTTTTCTTTAGGATTGCCAAAAACAAACTGCTGCGATAACGGTGGTATCCTCATTTTTTGAGTAGCAAATATAGGTGTAGGTTCAATATACATTAGACTGTTGGACTTATATCTTGTTCAACTTCTTGACTGTGTTGTTCTATTATTCTTCTACTACAATTAATGATAATGTTCCTACTAGATAAAAAGTCCATTCCCAAAATGCCTTTGTAGCTTTGCGATATGGGTTGCTTTGTTAAATGATAAGTTATCTTATGTTCTGTTCCATTTATTACGGTTGGGAGTACAACCTTTTCTGTCAGGTGCATAGTGTCTCCGGTTACTAAAGATACAGTAAATTGAGCTGGACTAATTTGTACTGTAAATGGTATCATCTGTAAAACATCTCTATGTAATAAACTAAGACACGCTCCTGTGTCGATGAGGAATAGAACACTTGTTCCAAAAATAGTAGTTTCAATTACGGGCGTTTTGCTTGGAATACTTTGTTCTTTTTGAGCAACACCAGTAGAACTTATATTATTATCAACTGGGTCGAGTGCCACAATTCTTTCTTCAGGTAATTGTGTTATAGTGGCGGTTTGTATTCTTGTATTATCCTCGTGATAATTTTTCTGATTGTGAGGTGTTTTGTAATTTGCCTTTGAATTTTCGATTGCTAATTGTTTAGGATACTGGATGTACTTTTGCTTTGGCTTATCAATTATTCAGTTTGCTTGATTGTATTGTTTGAATCCACTATTTTGATAATTATTATATCTCGGTTTCTGTTTTGGGTGTATCATTTGCTGATCACCTCCAACATTTTGTCTAAAAAAACAGTTCCGAGTAGTATGTCCTCTTTTGCCACATGTGGGAACTTTTCTATACTCGTCCAGTTCTTTGTTTTTCAATTTGAAAATTTTTAATTCTCTTTCTAAAAAGTTTATCTTGTCCTGCATCTGTTGCATTTCCTCAGATTGTACTGAACTTGCGATTGCTGGTGTTTCGCAAGGTTTAGGATTTATTGCTAGCCAAGCGTTGTGTTCGAGAATGGCAGTATACTTTGCCTGTTCATAAGTTTTTGGGTCGCTAGCAAGTACTGCTCTTTTGATATGTGTGGGAAGCTTATCTATCGTAATAGACAACAAAATTGTGTCGCGAATGCTTTCAATATCTTTGGTCGGGAAACATTCTCCAAATGTTATTTCCATGTTGTGAAAGAAAGTTAAGATGTCATGTGTTTTATTGTTTATATTGTTCAATTTTTGCCAATGATTAGCAAGTGACACACCAGCACCAAATCTCAGGGAGAGATTTTTAACTATCTGATCAAAAGTTTCGCCAGTATTTAACTTAAGGGCGATTGCTGCGTGCGATACCAGTTTGGTATTCAATGCGAAAATCTTCTCATCTTCTTTCCATTGGAAGAAATTTGCAGTGTTATTAAATTTGGTCATAAATTCAGAAAAAGATTCCCTGTCTGCTCCACCGAAAGTGGGGATTAAATTTAAAGCATTAGTTAGGTTTGCCGACATATTTCTTAGATGTATGTAATATCAATAACAAATATAAATTCAATACAAAAGTTTCAATAATGAATGAGCAAAAGGAAATTATGTAAGTATAACGGTCATATTATTATTTGAAATTTCAAGTTTATATTTATTCTATATATCACTTTCTCCACTTTTTTTTCTTTTTGAGCTTTTTAAGACTTACCTTTCTACAGGTATTAATTACATCCTCTTATTTAAATGAATAAGAAATGCCATATCTCTTTTCTTTTTGCTATCTATATAAAAAAAACACTTCACTTTTCTTTTTTCAAATCACTGATGCATTCCACTTCTGAAAAAAAAAATTCACTTTGTAGACTCGGGAATCGACCTCCCGATGTCAATGTATGGTTAACATAACTGGTGCAAACTTCCATATTATGCCACAGGAACGAAAAGGAACCCTTGTTGCAGGCTTGGTTGTCGACGGCACCACTTGTAGCGGTTCCCGTTGGTCAGGGTATCACAACCGGCAATGATCTGTAGAAGTGGTCGCAGGGTGGTGATGATGCGTGACGAACAAGGAGCGAGAATTCCGTTGATTAAGTTCCCCGTCGGGACTGGATCAGACGCAAGTCGGTGATTAAGAATTCCAAAGGAGGGACGGAACACGCTAGCGTCACAGTTGGATAGGATCGTATATGAAGAAAAATCAAATGACCTTTTTGCGTTGTGTGATACATTCTGAAATCGGATACTGCGGGAAGAAACGAATACTTCGGGATGAAGGATTGCTCAGGATTAGAAGATAGTCGGCGAGAAACACTTTTGATGAAGACGTCGTGAATGCGGGTGTCGAAACTCACCAATGCGGTAATTGGTGAAAACGAAACGAACTCAAAGAAACGAATGTGATGTCTCGATGAAATGGAAGAATAAGTTGAAACAATCTTGGCTTTTAAAACTCAAATAGATTTATTTACTGCAAGCATATATCATTCCAAAAATAAAAAGAAATCCTTTCCTGCCATTCGAACATATGGAGTTAGACTTTGAGAACAAATACTTTTGACGCCGAAACACAAAGTCATCGAAAAAACTTCAAAGAATCAAAACTTGTTAAAAATTCCTTCAACAATCATCTCACCTATGAAATAGATTCGCTTGCTACAAATTTTGATAACGTTCAATTTAAATTAAAATACTTTAGAAATTTACCAATAGAATTCTCATTCTGTTACCTCCGTAGGCAAAACGCGACTTACCCCGTCTGCGTCACATCGCCAACTGAAACTATTTTCCAAAAACAGATTTAAGCATCATTTGTATTATTACGCACATTCATGACGAGAGGAAAAATAACACCGGTACATTTCTATATAAAAATATCTAGCGGGAAGAGGGAAAGTACGTCATATGTATAAATGCGCGAGGGGTTATCGTTACAGACCGAACGGCTCCAGAAAGAGGGAGTTGTTGTTGAGATCCAGACCGTCCGACCTACCAGAAAGGTGTAAGGTAACTGTATGAACGGCCGGGAAGTGCCACCCAATTTAGACCGGAACCCAGTGGGGGAGGCATCCACAGGGACCGTACCCTCCTTCCCCTACCACCAACCTCTCGGAAGGACTTACGGACCCACATGTTTAACGTGATCGTACTCCGCATGAACACGGCAGAAAGAGGGAGTGAAATATTTGGCTTCTTATCAAAAGGTATTAATTTATTCTTAAGAACAAAGTTCGAAATCGAAAGTATAATTTAGAATACGTCGAAACGATGAAATAAAATATATTTTTGAACGGTGTTTCCGAAACCTGAATTTAGAAGGATTTAATTTAATAAAAGAGGGGGGGGGGTATTTCATTACAATATGCAGACGCTAATTGGAGATGTAAGAAACGAAATCAGAAGTCAACAACATGTTTTTTTACAAACTTAGCCCAAATCTAATTAGTTGAACTTCTAAATCGCAGGACAATCTACCTCTATCTTCTTGTGATGCCGAAGTATCTGCATTGGTAAGCTGCATGAAAAAAGGTATTTCTTTACAATTATTTTTTGATGAACTTTTACTTAAGACTCAAGTGAATGCAAAACTTTATTGTGATAACAAATCGTCTATTTTCATTTGTGAAAGCGGAGTAACTTCAAGCAGATCAGACCATATTATTCGTAAAGTAAGTGTTGTAAATGAGAAATTAAAATCCCAAAATTTTGAAATTATTATTGTATTGATTAATGACAATCTAGCAGATATATTAACTAAAGCTGTAAGTAAAGATAAACTGATAGGATTTAAACAAACATTGAATATTATGTAATGTAACGGTTCTACTTGTATATCTATGTTTGTAAAATTGTTAACAGAATTAAAATTACGGGGGGCCTTGTTGGGAAATAATTTTCCTTCAACTAACTGTAACTTAACCTTAAGGTGAAGTGGTAACTGTGGACCGTAACTGGAGAAAGTGTGAGTATAAATGAGTGTGAAATGGATAGTTACGGGGGACTGATTGACTGAGACACAGACAGAGAAAGAGAGTAAAGCATTATGGTAGTGGATATATGCTATGTATTGCCGCAGAATGCAAAATCTAATTTATTATTATTATGTTACCTAAGATAGGTATTTAAGTTTGTTAATAAATTGTTATGATATCGAAGATGTATCTTCATATCACTCAAGAAACGCTACAGATTGCAATCCCTACTCCATACTGAGCATACATTAACAACAACATAAAGTGCAACTCCATGCAACAAAGGAAAGAAAATAATTGTAAGTAGAAGTAAAATTGCTATATCTCCATATCGAATGCAGAGCAAATAGAAATTAGTTATAAAAGCAATAGTAATTAGTATTTGCAGAAGCATGCCAAAAGCAATAAGCTGAGAAGAGGACAGCCACACATCATCGTAGCCTTTGTATTAAATAACTGGCGATTCAAAGAGTGAAATGAAAAACGAAGTGGACCTGGCTGTCTTCAAAATTGACGTCGATACTGCTACAAAAATATGGATGAACTCTTTTGGTGGAAACATAAAAAATGGAAATATATTTCGAACTTTCATGGACAATCTTTATAAATAGCGACAAAAAACAGTCATCTTATGACTACATTTAGTCTTTTTTGGATCAGACGTTCCACTGTCTAAACCCAGTTATAAAATGAGTGAGTTGGCAATACTAGTCGTAGTATCTTGTATAATGCAGTCCCGCTACAACAAGCTGAAACCCTTTTTGCAAGAAGTGGTGGGTAGAAACTAATAAAGTTTAAGTTTCGGGCTGCAGTCAAACAGATACCAATAGACCCAGTTTTTCAAAATATGTTTTGTGCAAAAGAACTTAACCTTACATGAGTATTTTTAATATTCCACTTCTATTGCAGATAGCATCCTATATGGAAATTACAGGTAACATCCTACATGTCGTGATTCTTCTGATGCTTAAAAGGTCGTCAGTTTGAAATAGCCGATATCTTCAATTTCAGGAGGGCAACTTGTATATTATTTCATAAATATGTACTAGGACTGACTCCATACAGGATCTGACGAGTCCTACACGCAGCTGGTATCACATTGCTGAAAACGGAATGTGAAACCCATTCATGGGTGTTGCTGCCTAGAAGGTAGTCTAAATTTTTTAAACATAGTTTATGAATATGAATTTGACTATTGCAGTTTTATTCGTGCTTTAGCTTTACGAAAATGGATGTTAACGGCATGACAGAACTAAATCAGTTGGTTGACATAGAGATTTACAAAATTGAGGTAAACAAACTATTTCTTGATGCCATCACATATATTGACCATTCCAGACTGATAAACGCATGAAGGACTTTAAACTTGTCCATAATTGCTTTTATCTGCAATAAGAGCGCTAACTTGCAAATAAAATTGCTTAACAGCTGTAAAGTCAATATTACTCTGTTTTAATCAATCTGAAAAATATTGAAAACTTTTCCGTAGAATATTAAAGAAATGCGCATTGCATTTTTAAATATATTTAATCTCAATTCTTTTATATATATCCTTATGCAGTGTTCTCAAGCACACTCTTTTGGGCTTTTTTATCTACGCTGTTTAAAACCTAATCTCTAAAATCTTTAACAAAATAAAACTACGAATACGTACGCACGGTGGCAGAATCGGATTTCAGACTTGGAAAGTTCCCTAAAGTAAATCGTATTTGCCCTATAAAAAGAAAATTAAAGTCTGAAACTTTTTATTTTCCCGACAGAAGAGCGTAAAGGCTGAAATGTGTTGCAAGTCAGAGCGTCAAAGTTTTTTTTATGTTCTTGAATGAACAAAGGAGTGAATAAAAATTCTGAATATATTTTAACGTCTTTATATTCTTCTGAAAGAAGTTGTTAGGGATGATATACACCAGAGTTTTCTAGATATTTCTGACTCACCGCCCCCTTTTGAAAGGTATTTTTCCCTCGGGAAAATTATCTCTTTCACATCTGATAATAAAATTGTAAGTGTAGCTTTGTGTTTGTTATTTTTTAATTCCACCAAAATATTTATGTTGTTGTGAGAGTAATTTTTGAATTTAGAAACGCTAGTTTGGAAGAAAAACAACTTGGAACTGAGTATCTAGAGCTCTTTATTAAAGTGAAACAACAGAGAAGAAAGATCAATTACGCTTAAAGCATTGATTATGAAACACTTTCAAACTGTAATTTTATTTAAACATCTCTAAAATATGATACATTCAGCGCTGATATTTTTTAAATATCATAGTACTGCAGTAATTTATGATACTTTGAAACGTTAAACTTCATCGAAAAAGAAAATGCTATTTAAGCAAAATAAATTTTAATTAAATGACTTCATCGAAATATGAATCTTCTGCGTCTCTATGTAATATAAATGAATATTTCATTCAAATCACTTATATTCCAGACACCAGAGTAAATAAGTTTTCGTGAAAAATTATTCAGCACTTATTGTACAACTCACCTTATTATCTATAGTTTTGGTTACATTCTGCATGCTATATTATAGCATTAAATTTAGGCTTCGTTGTAGGAATAATTGTTTAGTGATTATTTAAAAGCAAATATATTGTAGGCACATAATTTATATATACAGATAATATGCAGAAATAAAGCGATTTTATGACGGATGCAACACTAAATATAAATTTAAAAGATCTTCAAAAATCAAAATTCCCAAAAGATCTTCAAACATCTCAAGGGGCGCGACAGCCCAGTGGTTAGCGCGCGGGAATTGAAGTCGTTCGGCCATGGTTCGATTCCTGCCACTGTCAAAACTGTCGCCGAGTTCACGCGGAGTACTATCACGGTTAACATATGGGTCCGTAAGTCCTTCCGAGGGGTTGGTGGTAGAGTAAGGGCGGTATGGTCCCTATGTATGCCTCCCCCACTGGGATTCGTGGCATTTGTGTGGCATTGTGTGGCATTTTCCACCGTCCAAACAAATACCTTATACATTTCTGGTAGTCCAGACGGCTTGGGTCGAAGAAACATCACAATCTGGTTCGTACCCAATGGAAAACAGTGGATGCCATATTTTTTACAATGAGTCACGTGATCTCTTCATATACCATGGATGCAATTATTATTTCAATTTATATTTACAAAACTACCTAATATATTTTATTGAAATTTTTTCTTGTACATGTTATGTGATAATTAGAATATGTCCTAAAAATTTCAAAGTAATGTGTGAATTTTAAATTTTCTAAATATTTGTTTGAAAAATAAGGTCCCTTATGGTTAATTATACTTCATTTTGTGACCCCGGGTAAAATTCGAAACTAATTGGGTGATATTATACATTTTCATTCCCATGTGTCCCATAAACTGTCTCAACAACATACTAAAATTTCATTTTGATAAACCTTTTTTATGGCAGTTATTGTGAAAACGGACAGACAGAATGACCAAATTCATAAACACTTTTCAAGTATGTTGGAAAGTGTTAAAAAGAATTTTCACACAAACACGCTAAATTGCTTACTATTATTAATAATTAATATCAATGAAATCGCTAAAATTAGAAATTGAGGACAACCAATCCTTCATATGAGCCTAGGCTCTTTTGTCATTAGCATCCTTAAATCTTCGGTTTCATTTTTTTGCAGTCGGTTTCTTCTTCTGATTCAAAAACTTGAGCCCACAGTGAACCCAACTTCAACTCTGTAGAATGATGGAAATGCAATTAAACTTTTTTAACGACAGATTATAATAAAGATTAAAGTGTGGGTATCTGCTTTTGCAAATGGAATTCATGGTACCTGTTTTCGAATTTCAATTTTAATTCTTTGATGTTCATAATTCAATTATTTTTCGTGTATTTGCAATTTTCGTTTTTCAGTATCTGAGAATGGGTCTAGAACTTCTAATAGTAAGGACATCTTCAAATTAATTTCAACATCGTTTGAAGTATCTTCGAATGTTGGTAGGCAATAAATCAAAACGTTAGCGTCACGTTTTTACAATGAGGAAACATTCAGAAACTGGTAAATTTCTTCTACTCCTAAACTGAATTTGTACGAGACTATTTTTGACACAAACATAGAAATAATAACCGTCGTTTCTGTGAGACCATAAATAGTTCTCACATTTGATAAGACACTTTTATTCAGAAATTTATGGTGGCCAGAACGTCAGACAAAGATTGTAGTCTGGCTGGCACCAAGGTTTATGACGACGTGAACCTAAAGGTCAGAAGACTATAAATTTAGGGGTGCCATACCAGAGGGGCTGAGCTGGGCTTTGCTAAATGTGGAATGATGCCATTGGGTAAAGGAGTAACCAATGAGCGCCAAAAAGAAGTAAAGGCAGAGTTACCCCTCCCCCCCCCCGCACCGAGGGAACCACAGTCTGTGACCCGAGAACTAGAGCACGAAAAGAGAGAAACGAAAAAGTTGTCGACTTACGAGCGTACCATCAGAAAGAAATGGAATTTTGACTTGAAAGGATGCCAGCAGAAACTATCACGATTTTGACTTAAGAGCAGACTAGATAAGAATGAAAAAGCTAACAGACATGTAGAGAGCCCGTAGAGGTTCCAAATTAAGGAAGATAGATCAATGTGCGAGTGCATTCAGAATACGAGGAGGAGTCACACACCAAAAAGTTATGGCAATACTAAGACTGATGAAAGCCTTTGAGATATGATAAAGCCTAAGACTGATTGGAAGGTATGTGCTCAACGATTACCACAGGTCCTAGACACGACTGTAATTTTAAAAATTCTGGTCGCATATGTCTCCTCCGCTGCAATAAGTAATGAAAATAAATGTTGCTAATAAATATTTTATAATGCTGTTATTAAATTTTGAATAAATGTTGTTATTAAATTTAAATAGTGTGATCAATTTAGCATTTTATTAATTAATTATTCCTTTACAGGACTCACACGAAAGGAAAAATAATTGGAGGGTTTATTGCAGCACAACAAACAATGTACAATTAAATAATAAATCCACTATGTGAGAATAACGAACATAATATCTTTAATGAATTTGAGAATTAAAAGTTCAATTTTAAGTTGCATTTAAATGTGTCCCACAGTTTCGACCAATTTGAGTTAATTTTCTTACAGCTGTAAATGCATTTAATTAAATTTGTTATACAAATATGTCAAATAAGCTATCTCACTTAACTTCATTAAGTTTTCTCAGAAAGAACGATCCTTGTTTTCAGAATACTGTACAAATGAGACAGACAATTATATTGATTTAAACAGGAAATCTTTGACAGCTGTTGCGTAGAAAATGAATGAAGTATTTGTCGTTTTCAATATGTAAAGCTGTCTTAATAACACACAATTGAGTGCATGCTGTCTGAATTTATTAAATGTTTTAATAATGTACTGTAATGAGCGATGTAGTTGATCACAAAACATTTTTACTACTAAACGTTTTCGTTAAATCAAACTGAACAGCAAATGCATTTGGTCTGACTTTTTTTAAAAATGGAACCATTGCTCCCTAATATCTCCGGATCACCATTCGGAGCAACTCACATGTTATACAGTATTGTGGCAACTAATTGAGAAATGCAGTTTTTTTTTTATAAAATTCAGTTTTATTCAAGTTTTCTATGGATACATTTAAAACTAATAAGTGATATGACCTCCCCGAGACTTTATAACATCACAGACACGTTTCGGTATGGAATGTACTAGACTAGCACATGTAGTTTTAATTTCAACGTCTCTGAACCATATGTCAATAACGGCCGAAATTAGCTTGTCCATCGTCGTACAGTCAAATTTGTGAAGCCGTGTTTTGACAATAGCCCACAAATTTTCTATGGGATTCAAGTCTGGTGAATTCCCGGGCAAATCCAGTACGGTAATATTTTTTTTGAGCAGAAATTTTTGATTCGCTTCAAAGTGTGACATGGCGCGCTGTCTTGTTGGATAACGCAATCTCCGTTCGGCCACAGTTTAGCCATGGTTGGAAGCACTTTTCGGGTCAATATGTCTTCGTAACTAGCACTGTTCATCATTCCCTCTACGGGAACAAGAGATTATGTCCCCAAAACGCTGAAACAACCCCAAAACATCTTTTTGGGCGGATGCTTGGGTGCTTGATTGATGTGGTGCTGATTGAGAGGTTCTCCTTGGCTCCTTCTAACGAACATAGATCTAAATCCCTGAACCACAAAATGTGTTTCGTCAGAAAAGAGAACTTTCTCCCAGTCCTTCTCAGTCCATGTTTTGTATTTCCGTGCCCATTCCAACCTTTTTTTCTTCATGCGAAGCGTCAGAAGCTGCTTCTTGTACGGTCGACGTGCTCTCCGTCTGCGTTCTAACAGCCTGTATCGCACTGTTGAAGGTGCAATATCAACACCAGCTGCCACCATGGACTTAGACAGGTCAAAACTGGTTAATCGAGGATTTTTAACACTCATTCGATGTAAAGTTTTGTCGTCACGAGTCGAAGTTGATCTTTTTCGGCCGCATCTTCCAGAGCGGTTGGTTCCAGCATTTCCTGTTTCCTGAAACCGCTTCCAGATCCTCCCGACACTTGCTGTACTCACTCCACGTATTTTACCTATTTCCTCGAACGTCTTAGAAGTGTGTTCTCTAAGCGCAGTCACTTTAGCACGTGTTTCCGCGCTGATATCCATGACGCAATGAGCCCCGCAACAACTGAGAAACTACCACTGCGGAACACCTGCCACCTGGCGGAGGAATTTGAACACCTGCTACTTACCAGGTGCATACGAACACCTGCTACTTTGATAATAACTGCAATTTGAACTCTGAGCTAATTTGGAGTGCTTCTTCCTAAGCTTACGTGTGATAAAACGAAAAAAATGACATTTCTCAATTAATTGCCACAATACTGTAAATGACAAGACTTTTCTTTCCTATAAAAGAAAACGCTTTCAATACAGGAAATAGTGATTTTCTTTTAGTGTCAGTTTTCAACTATTTAGAATATAATAATTTTGGGGAATTTCATTTTTTTAATAAATCAAACGAGGTTTTGTTATAAGTCAAACTTCATTCTCAGGTTGAGTACACTCATCTAGTTGTAGAGAATTGTGTTATTTTTAAATCATCGTGATGATGCATCTACATCCTGGGCCATTTCACCAACTCGTCGTTTTGTTATACTGTAATATTGCTCAAAAACTTTTTCTTAACAGTATCAGATGCTGCCATGTGCAATACACTCCGCTACAAGGTTTCCTTATATCTATAAATCTTGGTACGCAGGACCTCATTAGCAGCTGGCGGGATCAGCTTTCCAATAGCATGCGGGTTTCTCGAGACAGCGATAAGCAAGGAAATATTGTAAGCTCACGCAACTACTTAACGTGCTAACGCTAGCCTGTTAAGACCTGTCATTTTGGTTTCAGACTGATCATTTGTAACTTGTAACTTTACCATGTACGTTTCTTTGAAGTAAATTATTGAACCATATGCACTCTTTTGCAAAAGAAAAAAAAAAAAAGCGAAAACCCTAAAAAAAAATTCAGATCATCTCGAAATTTCGCATGTAAACTCATTTACACCAGGTATGCAAATGATTAAATTTGCAAGGTCAATGCGTGTTAACTTCGGTCATAGCGCTCGTTTCTACTGCGCAACAAGCATCCTATAAAATAAGTTAAAATTTTGACTGTTTATTATTTATCGTTGCTCATTATTTATCGTTGCAGTTCCGATCATCTCGAAATTTCGCATGCAAATTCCTTTGTACCAGGTATGCAAATGCAAAGCCATCGAGTGTTAACATCGGTCATAGCGCGCGTATCTACTGCGCAACTAGCATCCAATAAAACAAGTTAAAATTTTGACTATATATCTTTGCTCGTTATCGGCTTTGCAGTTCCGTTGAGACACAACCAATAATGCCGTTACGACTTTGCCGATGACCTTATAAGCAATTAGACGAGTTCGAACGTTGCCGTATAGTCAGGATGCATGAAACTGGCTGGTCATACCAAGCAATAGGCTGCTACCTGCACCGAACGGAAACTTCTGTGCAAAGGTGTGCCAGGAATGGTTGCTGAAAGGAACTCATAGGCGGAATGAAGGCTCTGGAAGGCCAAGGTGCACGCCTGCGAGGCAAGATCATATGAAATGTGTTACAGGCTTGAACTGGCCCAAAGGCTTCATTTTTCGCCATCCAACGTATCACAGCCTCTTCCATAGCACTCGTGGTACCTATTACCACCATCTCACGCGCTTGGCTGAGGTGCGGTTACGCCCACGGTGTCTTTTAAGACGTCTGCTCATAATCCCACAATGTCGACAGAGTCATTTGTAGGGCTGGCAAAGCCGAGCATCATGGCTGCCAGCAGACTGGTATCAGATAGTGTTCAGCAATGGATCAGTCCTCAGGTTAAATATGTGTTCAGGAACACGTTAAAAATGGGGATCTGGAAATCGCTGCGAGAGGTTGGTGTTAGGGGAAAGATACTGTTTATTTGGATGTCGCCCCCCCCCCCCCACACACACTGAGTCACTGCCAAAATTATGTGGCAATGTCCCGGCTATCCACACATATACCTTACACCTGCAATTAGATCGGACAGTCTGGCTGGAAAGAAAAAAAGGCACTCTTACTAGAATTGTAATTATTGTGAAGCCATTATTAGGTCTAGTTTTCTCTCTTGCAATCCTCGCCTCTACCGCTGGTCTTATTACTTCAAAAGAAAAAACAGTCACCGATTCACAATTTCATTGAGATCTTAATGATTTGGGAGAGCACTGTTGTTTCAAGTGCTCACTTATAAAAATATCGCCGAATATCATAATTATTCCCAGAAAAACGATTCAACCAGGCACACTTTCACTTTGATTGTAATGATTGCTCAGACGCTGTTGAGTCGAATATTCACTAAAGTTATCGTCACTGCCGAATGTTGGAAATAGTCACAAACGAAAAGCAATCGCGAGACTCCTTGGTTAAGAAATTCCAGACAAAATGTTCGAAATCTGCGCTTTTTTGTATGACGAATTTTTAATACTCAACCAGATTAACCTTCAACCCTTAGCTTTATGAGTGGTTTGATCCACTCGGTTATAGGTTGGATTTGAACGTGTGACACTCCTTTTACTAACACCCCATTTTAACATTCATGATTCGTCATGTACTCTCGTAGATATACCCTCCGGATGAAAGAATGAGTCCGAATTCCTGGATAACTAACGCGTTTATTATAAACACAGCGAAACAAGAGCAACATACAGCAAATAACCCGATAACTGTCCCAGAATTTTTCTAAGCAAATGGCATGTACTGTAAAATATCAATTAAATGTTTCATTATTATGATAAAAATAGCCGATACTATTATCAAAACTTTGACGTATCTCACAATTCAATGTACATCGTATCACGTCAATTTCTCCCCAACCGTCTGTACTCCCAGAAGGGGCTACAGCAAATAACCCGCTGTATGTCGCCTCTTCAAGAAAATTCATTACTTCGAGTGAGTTCTCGTAATAATGAAAAGTTTTCTAATTGGAGATTAAATCGAAAAAACCTGGCAACCCCGTCCCAAATGCTCAAATATGGCAACCCCTATATTGACGTAATAAAAATCTCTTCCTACAATAGTATTTTCCCTTTTGGTTCTCCAAAGCGCCTCCAATGAAGGTATTTCACCTTTTCATAAAATATTCATACCATTCCACATAGGCAAATAATTAATTTAGTGCCTTACAAAACAGAATATTAGCTTGCTTCTTGTTCTACTATAAAATTTTAATGTAGAACAATTTTAAAGTTGCTAGTATTGCTTTTCCTATTTTATTTTCTTGCTTGGTGTTCCATATAAACTATTTATTATTATACATTAATTACTTGTTTGGAGTTCAATATATCTGCTATTAGTATTAGACAAAAAATTATTTCACAATATTACTATCAAACATAAGTACGTTAAAGGCTTATCTGCTTTAAATTTGTTGATATCTTTAACACACCTTTTACTGATACTCATATTTTCAATTTAATTCCTAACAATTTTTAACAAGAAATATCAATCATGCATGAATCATTGATTGTAAAACACTTTCCAACTGAAATGCAATTCTGATTACATATTAAGCTTGTTTAAAATTTGCTATCGACAAAAGAAATTTTAGTATTCGAATTATTTTAAATTTTAAATTTCGGACTATATATGTTACTCCGACTGTCCAGCTCACCTACAAGCTATAAAGCAACTACAAGCGACAGCCGGATAAATCATATAAAAACAAAATACACAGACATACGAAGACAATATACATAGATATACAATACCAGCAGTAAAACAATGCACACAAGCATACACAGACATACGCAAAAAATATGTATAGTTTGCAAGTATGTATAGTTTTGCAAAAAATATGCAAAAAATATTTATAGAAAAACGTTATTGAATACGTTCAAACCCTAATAACAGGAAATGAGCTAATTGATTTTATTTATAAATAACTTATAATTAATAAACAAGAAAAATCAATTATGCATAAAGTATTGATTACGAAACACTTTTCAACTGAAATGCAATTTATTTACATTGTAATAAATTTCTCATAACTGGCTAGATTTAGCCATGGAACAGATATATGGTTATACAATGGTAGAGATGATATTGTAGTGTTCCTACTTTGGTTCTGGGTTATTGAAATTGCTGCAAACGTAATCGCAGCCTTCTGGAATATAAGGTTGTTGAATTCCATTTCCTAAATTCGTAAAATCATTTATTATATATAATTTAATCCTAAAATATTGTGGTAGATAAAAAAACCCGCATTTTGCATGCTAGAATTTGTACCTCTTTGTAAAACCCACAGTCTGTATCAATCAAGTATTATGATTGTGAAACTTGCCACTGTAATAGACCATCTCAATGGTAACAGTTAAGAATTCTAATCCAGGGTTTCCAGGATTCCGAGCAATAGCTGAATCTTAAAATCCCGGAATTCCAAATATTAATATCTCGAGGGATTTCTCTCAGTGATCTTAATTTTGGAATTAATACTTACTCAGCATTGAAAATATATCAATAGTGTTATAAAGAGAGGTGGCACAAATTTAATAGGACAAGACCGCACCAATATGGCATTTACGCGCATTTACATATTCACAAATTGAATGGTATAAAATGTAACATTAAAATCTGTTCTTATTCTAATCAGATATTTCCATGCAACATTCATTACATGTATGTATAAAAAAAATTGAAAATACGTCTGATTTTTTTTTTTGTGTGTATATATTTGTGTGCGTGTGTGCGTGCATGTGTTCGTGCATGTGTGGCGTGTAAGACCGTATCTTGGATTGTTTTTATTCTATGGTTATATTTTTGATTAATTATTTGCACTTCTGGCTTGAATTAATGATTAATTGTTATGCGTTTAAAGTTCTTCTTCTAATCACACAACAAAGTTAGATTTAAACATAAACTAACATATTCCTTATACGATATCCTGTTGCTTCACTGGTGTGTGTGTAGGGGGGGGGGCACGTTTAACTCTCAATGTTCTACTATTTGGTCTGCAGTCTGTAATAGTTATATTCGCTGTTCTATATTTTTAATGTGATTGTTCATTGTTTCTGAACACCGGGTTCTCCACAACGTGTACTCAAACATACACGAAGGCTCAAGAAATACGTTCTCACCATCGCTTTTGTAGGAATGCTCTCCTCGTACATTCTAAGCTGGTGTTAAAATTTCTCTTGATGGTTAGACACTTTTACAGGGGCGTGACCGCCCAGTGGTTAGCGCGCGGGAATTGCACAAGTACGACCCGGGTTCGATTCTCGCCACTGCCATAATTGCCGTCGTGTTTAAGCGGAGTACGATGACATTGAACATGTAGGTCCTTAAGTCCTTCCGAGAGATTGTTAGAAGGGAAAGGAGGGTACAGTCCCTGTGGATGCCTCCCCCACTGGGTTCCGGTCTAAATTGTGTGGCACTTCCCGGCCGTCCAAACAGTTACCTTACACCTTTTCGTAGATCGGGCCGTCTGGGTCTCAACAACATTGAAATAACAAATACTCTATGAGATATGAGAGATTTCTAGAAGTTTCTATAAAGAATCCATAAAAGGAGTCACCACTCACTTGGAGAGCAGATGACATCATATAAGCTACATTGCAATGTGACATTCATCAAAGTTTTAAAAATTGTATCCGTAGTTTCTTGAAATTCATGGAGTATTTGAGGGCTGTTGTATTGACTTCTGTTCTTGTTTACGCTGTGTTTGTGAATATACATATTAGTTATTCAAAAATTTGAACTAAATATCGTATTATAAGCGCACTTTCCCGATTTCCGAATATTACTTATTGTTTTAGTTCTCCTATGCATTGCACTAATAATTTAATGAAACTTAATAGTTTAAATAAATATTTTAGATTTTTTTGCCATAGAAATGCATACTATGCAGGGTTACTTGTTTTATCCCAGCGCCACCTGAATGATTGTCTCAAACGATTTTGGCGATTTCGTTATATTAAGCTTATCACCTTAATTTTACTCCATGATAGTATTTATACTATTGCTTTTAAATGCAATGTATTCCATTTTGTTCTTTTGGGAACATTTTTGGAAGGTTCTCTTGTAGTTAGAAGTTTTTTATTTCTAATATTTAGGCATTTGACACACACATCATTCGCCCAAACATCGGCCATACAATATGAACCATTTAGCCATCACAAGACGTTGCCCCAGCGCACCAGAGGGGTCGGAACACACTAAGCTTAACAACACAACATCCATGCCCGCAGGTGAGACTCGAACCCACAACACGGCAGACCAGCGATCCCGAGGAAACGCTAGTCTTGACCGCTGGGCCACAGCGTTAGCAGTTTGAAGAAATTATAAAAGATTGGTGTAAATACATTCAAAAACAAGTTAGACATTTATAAATATATTGAAAAGCAAAATGATAAAAGATTTAGAATTATGGTTGCCTGCATCACGAATTGAGGTTGTTGCCACCATACTAGGGATTGCAATACTTGGATCTTGGTTGAAAAATGAATACAGTAATACCGGGATTTGTGACGCAAGAATCCCGGGATTGCGGTATTTTTATCAGATTTACATGCGCGTGCTAAACACCAGTGTTCATTCTTATTAAATTAAACTTTACCCGAGTTTATCAAAGGGAAACATTCAATTTGAGATTGATGCACATTTTGTTAAAATTTACTTAGTTAAAAGTAAATGACTTGACGAAAGGTGTTCTCACCTTGAAATTTAATTCGGTCACTAGATGGCGCTACTTCAAACGTATTTGTAGCATATTTTTTCATGATATGTTATTTGTTTAGTGGCAGCAGTTACTATGTTTTTTCTAGCATCGGATGTTTATTTTCGTCTAGCGTTGTTGTGGGAGTTCATGTCTTCTTTGTATGAAAAAAATTCATGTAGATTAATTCGAAGTGACTACATTTGATAAAAGTAGAACTAAGATATAGGAAGGGTATAAAAGTTCAAAAGTGTGCAAGCTTGAATCTGTTTGGAAATACTTTTTACATGAAGCCAATGAACAATCGGCCAACAATAAGTTGTGGTGTAAAATAATCATTAAAACAGGAGGTGGGTCGACAAAAGGACTTCATATGCATTAAATTCTATTGATGAGATTAATGTTTTGATACCAAGTGGAAATAAGGATGAAACGGGTTCCGGATCTCAAGGAAATTGTGTTTCCGGTATTAGCGATATTGCTAGATATACTAAAAGAAATATTTAAAGATATTTTTTTTCCAAAAAATGAGAATACTTTACTGGCTCTATATTAGTTAGAATGACAGCACGTCATGGCTTACTATTTTGTGAAATTTCCACTTCTCTCGATTTACATATTCATACGCTGGGTTTCTTTTTTCATTCCAGGTCACATATATAAATTTTACAAACGTTATATTTCTGTAATTAAACAAATGTAAAAAAAAAATGAAATAATACATTTTTTTCAATAAGTAAAAAAAAAAATACTGAATCCCGCTGGATACCGGGATCTTTGGATTGAAGATTTTACGATCCCGTAATCCCAGGATTGAAAATTATCTACGGAATTGTGTTGGGAAATAATTTCCCTTCAACTAACTGTAACTTAACCTTAAGGTGAAGTTGTAACTGTGAACCGTATCTGGAGAAAGTGTGAGCATAAATGAGTGTGAAATGGATAGTTACGGGGGACTGCTTGACTGAGACAGAGACAGAAAGTAAAGCATTATGGTAGTGGATATATGCTATGTATTGCCGCAGGATGTGAATGCTAATTTATCATGTAACCTAGGATAGGTATTAAAGTTTGTTAATAAATTGTTATGTTGTCGAAGATGTCTCTTCATATCACTCAAGAAGCGCTACAAAGGGTTATAGGACCAGTCTCTACACTCAATTAAAAGTGGTCCTTCCGAGAGGTTGGTGGTAGGGGAAGGAGGGTACGGTCCCAGTGGATGCCTCCCCCACTGGGTTCCGGTCTAAATTGGGTGGCACTTCCCGGCCGTCCATACAGTTACCTTACACCTTTCTGGTAGGTCGGACGGTCTGGGTCTCAACAACAACAACTCAATTAAAAGTGCGTAGTAAGCGCTACTGTGCAAAAATGGCGGAGAAAGCAATTCCAAGATTTGACGTAAAGAATTTCAATAGTTGGAATTACCGTATTAAAAGTATACTTTAGGGAAAGGGATTAGGGGCTTGTATCTAACTGCTAATCCGCCGGAAAAGGAAGCAGCACTAACTGAGTGGAATGATTCTCAAGCAAGAGGAATTATTACATGCGCTTTAAGTGATATGCAAATTTGCTTGATTCTTACTTGTAATACTGCCAAGGAAATTTGGACTTCTCTCAGCAACAAGTATGAAGGTGATCTGAAAAGAAGAAGAATAGAAGCAAGGGCAAATGTGTTACGATTACAGATGGAAAGGAACGAAAACTGGAACGACTATCTGTTGAGAGCCGAGAAATTTTTGGAAAGAGCACACATACTGGGTGCAAATATAGATGATGAAGAATTTATAAGCATTTTGATCAAGGGACTCGCGCAAAAGTATAATTTAATCGTAATGCAATTTGAGAACGTTTAGGCAGCTACCATTTCTGATGTTTGTCGAAGTTTCAAGTTGCATGAGGAAAGATCTAACGAAACTGAAAAAGCAAGCTCGTCTGTTTTTAAAGAACAGAATAGCAGAAGATATAGAGGTCCGAAATCATACGACGATCCAAAGCGATTTGAACAAATTTATAGCAGAAACATTTGATGCTATATTTGTAATAAAACAGGTCATAAAGCACTGAATTATTGGCATAATCCAGCTAATCAACGAAAATCAAATTTCTTGAAGGATAGTTTTATACAAGCAAACCGGCGAGGATAGTTAGAGTCAAAAATTATGTGCGACAGAATTGGATCAAAAAGGTCTTCAAAAGCGACAGAAGGTGTATGGAGCCAGATGGATTTGACAGCCAGATTGCAAGCCAGATAGATTTTAGACAGTGGAGTGACTAGTCATATGACTGAAAATCTTGACGGCTTAAATGAAGTACAGAAAGATAAAAGAAATATTTTGTTAGCTGACGATAGCAGGATATCTTCTCAAGCAAAAGGATCCGTGACATTACGAGAAGTAAATGGAAAATTTCATTCAGAATTAGTTCTAAAGGATGTACCTAAACTAAAAAGTAATCTGGGGGGGGGGGGTATCTGTTCGAAAATGAAAGTTTTATTTGATGAATCTGGAGGACATATTTTAGATAGGAAAGACAATACAATATTAAGTACAAAACAATCGGAATTTTACGTCACTGATTTGAAAGCGATCAACGATAAGAATTTTATTTACAAAGCGGGTAAAAGCACTTCTTGGGAAATGTGGCATAAACGATTAGGACATATTAATGAAAGATATATGAAACTTATGTTAAAAAATTCAATGGTATAAAACTTTGCGTGTAAGCAAGAGTCAAATTCGAGTGATTGTATTACTTGCATTCAAGCCAAATACGCTAGAAACCATTTAAGGAAGTAATCGGTGAGCAATCAAAAGTGCCTTTGGAACTTCTTCATATGGACTTAATCGGTCCAATACAAGAAGCTTCTTTAGGAGGAGCTAAATATGTTTTAACAGTAGTGGATGATTTTTCAAGGAAAGTATTTACAAAATTTCTAAAGTCAAAACGGATGTTTTCGAATCATTCAAGTATTTGATATTTAAACTTGAAAACAGTACTAGAAAAAATGTTCAGAAAATCAGGAGTGATAATGGAACGAAATTTTTAATTGCAGAATTGGAACAGCTTTGTAAAAGTAAAAGTATTGATCATCAGAAAACAACATACTTCTCACCAAGCTAAAATGGTCGAAGTGAAAGAGCAAACAGAACTTTAATTGAAGGTACGCGAGATTCATTAATAGAAGCTAATTTACCTATCAAGTTTTGGGAAGAGCCCATGAATACATTTACTTACATAAACAATAGAACTCCTTCAAAATCGTGAATTAAGAACACACCAGAGGAACTTTTTACTGGAAGGAAACCAAGTGTTTCATACTTTCGAGTATTTGGATGTCAGGCTCATGATTGGAAACCAAAGCACAAAAGAAGCAAGTTCGATAAAATTACAGATGTTGGAATATTCGTAGGATGTTTAGAATCAGGAAAAGCATATAGAATCTGGAATCCTATAAATCAAGACATAGTGGAAACTCGAGATGTTAGATTTCGTGAAGAAACCAAGGGAAATGAACTGTTAGAACAAAATCGAGTATATTCAGTTTCCCCGGAAAAAATCTTAGATTTTGGTAAAAATCTGTTTGAAGAAGACAATTTTGATGCAGATGAAGAAGAATCGACTAGTGTAGAAACCGATCAACCGAGAAATGATCAAGATCCTGATGATACAACTCGCAGTTTAAGGCCTCTCACTAAAATTATAAATTACAAGGAATCATTTAACAGTGATGATGAAGCTGTAGATCCAGATTATTATCCACATCAAACCATACTAAAGGCGAAAGATCGACGAAATATACCGTCAAGTTATGAGGAAGCTGTATGTTCTGATCAAAAGGAAAATTGCATAGAAGCAATGGATAAAAAAATGGAATCGCTAAAATTTCATAAAGTTTGGACTTATGAAAAGATACCAGAAGGAATCAAACCAATAAACTGTAAATGGGCATACAGCATTAAAAACACCCCAGAAGCATCTAACATGATTTACAAAACGCGATTTGTAGCAATCGGCTGTTCTCAGAGATTTGGAGTAGATTATACTGAAACTTCTTTACCAGTTATTAAAAGATTAATAACACTTTAAGCATTTGCATTAATGAAAAATTGGAAAATTAATTTTTATGATATTGAAATTGCTTATTTGTATGGCAAGTTAACTGAGACTATTTACATGGAAGAACCCAAAGGATATATGAACGTAGAAGGAATAAAAATATGGCGTGTAACTTAAACCAAGCTATTTACGGGTTAAAACAGTCTTTTAAAGTGTGGTATGAGACTATCTGATTACTTACTAAATTGCGGATTCAAAGTATTTAAATCTGACAAGTGTGTTTTCAACTACGAGAAGGGAAATTATCAGTTAACCATTGGAATTTACGTAGATGATCTAATAATTATAAATTGTGATGGTGAAATTTTAGATTGTGTAATTAGAAAATTATTTCATAAATATGTATTGGGACTGACTCCATATAAGATATGGCGAGTCCTTAAAGCAGCTGGTATCAAATTGCTGAAAACGGAATGTGAAACCCATTCATGGATGTTGCTGTCTAGAAGGTAGTCTACATTTTTTAAACATAGTTTATGAATATGAATTTGACTATTGCAGTTTCTTTCTTTATCTCTAAGAAAATGGATGTTGACTGCATGACAGAACTAAATTAGTTAGTTGACATAGAGATTTACAAGATTGGGGTAAACAAACTATTTCTTGATGCCATCACATATATTGACCATTCCAGACTCATAAACGTATAAATGATCTCAAACTTGTCCATAATTGCTGTTATCTGCAATAAGAAAGCTAACTTTCAAATAAAGTTGCTTAACAGCTGTAAAGTCAATATTACTCTGTTTTAATCAATCTGAAAAATATTGACTTAACTTTTCCGTAGAATGTTTAAGAAAGGCGAATTGCATTTTTAAATATATTTAATCTCAATTCTTTTATATATATCCTTATGCAGTCTTCTCAAGCACACTCTTTTGGGCTTTTTTATCTACGCTTTTTAAAACGTAATCTCTAATATCCTTTACAAAATAAAACTACGAATACGTAAGCACGGAGGCAGAATCGGATTTCAGACTTGGAAAGTTCCCTAAAGTAAATCGTATTTGCCCTATAAAAAGAAAATTAAATTTTGAAACTTTTTTTTTTCTCGACAGAAAAGCGTAAAGGCTGAAATGTGTTGCAAGTCAGAACGTCCAAGTTTTTTTATATTTTTGAATGAACAAAGGAATGAATAAAAATTCTGAATATATTTTAACGCATTTATATACTTCTGAAAGAAGTTGTTAGTGATGATATACACCAAAGTTTTCTAAATATTTCTGACTCACCGCCCCCTTTTGAAAGGTATTTTCCCCTCGGGAAAATTATCTCTTTCACAGCTGATAACAAAATTGTAAGTTCAGCTTTGTGTTTGTCATTTTTTAATTCCACCAAAATATTTATGTTGCTGTGAGCGTAATTTTTGAATTTAGAAAAGCTTGTTTGAAAAAAAACAACTCGGAACTGAATATTTAAAGCTGTTTATTAAAGTTTAATAACAGACAAGAAAGTTCAATTATGCTTAAAGCATTGATTATGAAACACTTTCAAAATGTAATGTAATTTTATTTAAACATCTCTAAAATGTGATACATTCAGCGCTGATATTTTTTAATTATCACAGTACTACAGGAATTTATGATACTTTAAAACGTTAAACTTCATCGAAAAAGAAAATGCTATTTAAGCAAAATTAATTTTATTCAAATGACATCATCGAAGTATGAATCGTGTGCTTCTCTATGTAATATCAATGAATATTTCATTCAAATCACTTATATTTTAAACTCCATAGTAAATAATTTTTCGTGAAAAATTATTCAGCACTTTTTGTCTAACTCACTTTATATTCGATGAATTTGTTTACATCTGCATGCTATATTATAGCATTACATTTAGGCTTCGTTGTAGGAATATTCATTTAGTGAATATTTAAAATCAAAAATATTGTTTAGATATACAGATAATATGCAGAAATAAATCGGTTTTATAACGTGTGCAACACTAAATATACATGTGAAAGATCTTCAAACATCACATATCATTGTTTAATGTGGGAAAACTGAGGATAAATACGTTGCACGGGCTTTAAACGTTTTTGGTCACGGATGTATTGGTTTTTCTTATTTTATACAGCCAAGTGGTTAGCGCACGGGAATTGAACTCGGTCGGCCCGGGTTCGATTCCCTCTACTGCCAAAAGTGCCGCCGTGTTCACGCGGAGTGCGATCACGTTAAACATGTAGGTCCGCAAGTCCTTCTGAGAGGCTTGTGGTATGGGACGAAGGATACGGTCCCTGTGGATGCCTCTCCCACTGGGTTCCGGTCTGAATTGGGTGGCACTTTCGGCCGTCCAAACAGATACCATATACCTTTCTGGTAGGGCGCATGGTCTAGGTAGAAAAACGTCACAATCTGGTTCCTACACAACGGAAAAAAGTGGATGCCATATTTTTACAAGGAGTCACGTGATCTTTTCATATATCATGGATGCAATTATTATTTCAATTTCTATTTACAAAACTACCAAATATATTTTATTGAAATTTTTTCTTGTACATCTTATGTGATAATTAAAATATGTCCTAAAATTTTCAATGCAATTTGTGAATTTAAAATTTTCTAAAAAAATATTTGAAAATAAGGTCTCATATGGTTCATTATACTTCATTTTTTCACCCCGGGTAAAATCCAAAACTAATTGGGTGATATTATTTATTTTCATTCCCATATGTCCCATAAACTGTCTCAACAACTTACTAAAATTTCATTTTGATAAAGCCTATTTTACTGTAGTTATTGTGAAAACGGACAGACAGACAGAATGACCAAATTCATAAACACTTTTCAAGTATGTTAAAAAGTGTTAAAAAGAAATTTCACACAAACAGTCTAAATTGCTCACTATTATTAATAATTAATATCAATGAAATCGGTAAGATTAAAAATCGAGTACAACCAATCCTTCAGATGAGCCTAGGCCCTATATTTGTCATTAGCATCTATAAACCTTCGCCGTAAACTATTTGCAGTCGGTTTCATCTTCTGCCTCAAGGACTTGTGACCACAGTGAAACCACCTTCAACTCTGTAGAATGATGGAAATGCAATTAAATTTTTTTAACGACTGATTAAAGTGTGGTTAATGTGTGAGTATTTGCTTTTGCAACTAGAATTCATGGTACCTGTTTTCGAATTTCAATTTTAATCCTTCGATGTTCATAATTCACTTAATTTTCTTGTAATTGCAATTTTGGTTCTCCCCTATCTGAAAATGAATGGGTCTAAAACTTCTAATTGTAAGGATATCTTCAAATTAATTTTAACATCGTTTGCAGTACCTTCGAATGTTGGTAGGTAGTAAATTAAAACGTTAGCATCACGTTTTTTCACTGAGGAAACATGCAGAAACTGGTAAAATTCTTCAACTTCTAAACTCAATTTGTACAACACTATTTTTGACACAAACACAGAAATAACAGCCGTCGTTTCGACCAATTTGAGTTAATTTACTTACAGCTGTAAATTCATTTAAATAAATTTGTTATACAAATATGTCAAATAACTTTTGAACTGCATTAAGTTTTCACGGAAAGAACGATCCTTGTTTTCAGAATACTGTAAAACTGAGACAGACTATAATATTGATTTAAACAGGAAATCTTTAACAGCTGTTCAGTCGAAAATGATTGAAATGTAAAGCTGTCTGAATAACATACCATTGATTGCATACTTTTTGAATTTATTAACTGCTTTAATAATGTATTGTAATGAACTATGTAGTTGATCACTAAACATTTTTACTACTAAATATTTTCGATAAATCAAGCTGAACAGTAAATGCATTTGGTCTGACTTTTTTTAAAAATGCAACCAATGTACCCTAACATCTGTGGAACACCATGTTGTTGTTGATGAAACCCAGACCGTCCGACCTACCAGAAAGGTGTGGAACACCATGTGGAGCAACTCACATGTGATAAATGAGAAGTATTTCCTTTTCTATAAAAAAAAAAAAACTTTCAACATAGGAAATAGTGATTTTCTTTTAGCGTCAGTTTTCAACTATTTAGAAATTAATAATTTTGGGTAATTTCATTTTTTTTAATGAATCGAACGAGGGTTTGCTATAAGTCGAACTTCATTCTCTGGTTGAGTAGACTCATCTAGTTGTAGAGAAAACTGTGCTATTTTTAAATCATCGCGATGATGCATCCACATCCTGGGCCATGTCACCAACTCGTTGTTTTTACTTTCCCTGCGATACATGGTAATGTATAGGGGAAGTATTGGAATCATGTTGGAAATTCCAACTTAAGCTTTCGATAGATCTACACGTTTTGAGACCCCTAGAATACGAAAAAACTATTTTTAGCGTCACGTATGTGTGTGTGTAGTCTGTCTGTGTGTCCGTGCAATGTATGTATCCACTCTAACTCAAAAACTAAAGGATCGATATTCATAAAATTTGGTAAGTGACTTGGATGTGACCCTAGTGCTGATTAGTTTTGGGGACGATTCGTACAAACAGAATCCGCCATTTTTTTTGCGAAATGGCATGTACACATTTTATTTATCTGCTCTAGCTACAATACTAATTGACCAAATTTCACAAAATTTGGTAGATAAGTTACTTGTCGGATACTTTAGTGCTGATTAGAGTTTGGTACGATTCGGAAAAGAAGAAACCGCCTTTTTGACGATATGGACAGCAAAAATGTCATGTATCCACCCTAGCTAAAATGCTAATTGACCAAATTTCACAATATTTGGTAGATAGTCACTTGTGGGACACTCTGGTGCTAATTCGATTTTAGTACGATTCTGAAAAGAACAACCTGCCATTTTTTATGAAATGGCCCGCAAAAATCGCCAAAATAAAACAAACAAACAAACAAAAAAAGACTACGTATGCTGAAATGTATCAATTAAATTCTTATTTTATACGCAATTTTTGTACGCAATAATACATTCCATTATAATTTAGAACTAACCGTTCTCAAGATATTTGATATTTCTTTCATTTTTGTTACTCCGCTATCGGAAAAATGCCCACTTACCCAATAAAAGCAAAATGCAAATTTAGTGTTATTTGCTGCAATTAAACTCAATCTAATGAATTATTAAAGAAATAAAGGAAATATGAATTTAAGTCTGCAGGGAAAGTCATATGCTGCCCACATTAGAATTTGTTATACTGTATTATTGCTCAAAAATTTTTCTTAATAATATCAGACGCTGGCTTGTGCAATACACTCCGCAGCAAGATTTCTCGATACTACTAAATATAAACCTTATGTCTATAATCCTTGGTGCGCAGGACTGCACTAGCATCTGGTGGGGTCAGTTTTCTAATAGCATGCTGGTTTCCAGATACAGCTATTAAACCAGATATAGATAAGTATGGAAATGTTGCAAGCTTACACAACTGCTTACGTGCTAACACTCGCCAGTTCAGACCTGTCATCTTAGTTTTAAACTGATCAGTTGTAACTTGTAAATTTACCATGTACTTTTCTTTGAAGTAATCTATTGACCCTTATACACTCTTTTGCAAAAGGAAAAAAAAAAAAACGAAGCACCCCTAAAAAAAAAAATCCGATCATCTCGAAATTTCGCATGTAAACTCATTTATACCAGGTATGCAAATGATTAAATTTGCAAGGTCAATGCGTGTTAACTTCGGTCATAGCGCGCGCCTCTACTGCGCAACTAGCATCTTACAAAATAAGTTAAATTTTGACTGTTTATCTTTGCTCGTTATCGGCATTGCAGTTCCGTGGAGACATAGCCAATAATGTCGTTACGACGTTGCCGAGGACCTTATAAACAATTAGACGATTTCGAACCTGGTCGTATTGTCGACATGCGCGAAGCTGACTGGTCATACCAAGCAATACGCTGGCACCTGCACCTGCACCGAACGGAGACTGCTGTGCAAAGGTGCTACCTGCAATGGTTGCTGCAAGGAACTCATCGGCGGAATGAATTCTCTGGAAAGCCTAGGTGCACGAATGCAAGGCAAGATCGAATGATTATATTACAGGCCTGAACTGGCCCAAAGGCTTCATTGTTCGCCATCCAACGTGCTACAGCCTCTTCCATACCACTCAAGGTAACTTCCACCACCATCTCACGCGCTTGGCT
Source organism: Amaurobius ferox (assembly GCA_951213105.1). Taxonomy (NCBI): domain Eukaryota; kingdom Metazoa; phylum Arthropoda; class Arachnida; order Araneae; family Amaurobiidae; genus Amaurobius; species Amaurobius ferox. The sequence continues at coordinate 13,070,666 of OX578148.1, forward strand.
GAGGTGCGGTTACGCTCACGGTGGCCTTTAAGACGTCTGTTCAGAACCCCGCTATATCGACAGAGTCGTTTGTAGGGGTGTCAAAGCCGAGCATCATGACTGCCAGCAGACTGGCATCACATAGTGTTCAGCAATAAATCACACTTCAGTCATTCAGCAGATGACCATCGGGTACGTGTGTGGAGGCGCCAGGGACAGCGGTCGCAATCAGCATGTGTTTCACACAGCACAAAGCCATTACACCTTGTGTGATGGTGTGGGGTGCTACGTCTTACTACAGCAGGTTGCCCCTTGTCATCATGAGTACAACTTTAACAGCTCAACGATATGTTGATGAAATCATGCAGCCGTTTGCGTTACCCTTCATGGCACGTCATTCTGGGGCTGTTTTCCAGCAAGATAATGCCACGGCACATATGGTTCGCATATCTGTGCACTGTCTCCGTGCTGTTGATACTGTTCCTTGGCCAGCAAGTTAACCAGACCTTTCGCTAATCGAGCATGTATGGGACATGCTAGGTGGCCAGATTCGGGCACCCCGAAATGTAGCAGACCTGGAGCAACATTTGAGGAAAAATGTATCGCAGGATGATATTAGGAAACTTAATCACTCCTTACCTAGGCTTATATAAGCATAAATTGTCGCCAAGGGGTGTTTCACCAATTACTGATTTAAAAATTCAATGTGCAATTGCTAGCTATTGATGGGTCCTGAAGTCTTGATTTTGTAATCATTTCATTAGCTGTACCCAGATAGTCATTTTCTTTATGGTGCTTCGTTTTCTTTTCAAAAGAGTGTATTATACGATCATTGGATCAACAAATACAAACCGTTGATAGGTATGATTTTTGCGGCGATGCGTGAAGTGTGTCTGTATGGCCGAGCATATGTATTTGTTTAAGGAATCTTTAGGTTTCTAAATTTATATCGTCTTCTTATTGTCCAACTTACGTCTCAATACTCTTGGGGCCAGCAAAGCCCCTTCCCCCAATCTCTCCAGCGCCCAGAGGGTTAGGTCGGGCGATATATTTCTGCATCTTTATGTTTACTTCCCCTTCATACATACGGATAATGCATAGTGATATTGATGTGACTGTGCTAAAACTTTGAATTTGACCTTTCAACGAAAAAACATGTGTTAAGGTAAAGTTTATATCCGAACTCGAATTGAACGTTTTTGAAGTGATGTCTGTATGTTATTTTGTGTGTGCGTGAGAGTCTGTGGAAACAATATTTCATGAGCGAATAAAGCGGTTTAAAAATAATTTAATTCGATAATTGCAGTCACTGAATGCTTGAATTCCGTTGATTTTAAATGCAATCGATTATTGGAAACACTTGGTAATTTTCGAATGAATTCTTGAAACATCATTAAAAAACAGGATCAGCAATACTGATAAATGAATAAGCATTTCAAACTTTTAATTTTTCTTTAGAAAACGAATGATACAAACTTTAAAACTCCAGCATGAAACGTTTGAATTATTAAACGGTTTACGTATTAACTTTTTGAAAAATCATTAAAAAATAATATCTTTAACACCGTCTATGCGTAATAATGTCATACGTTATTCATCAGTAAAAACGAATGACATAAACTTCAAAATGCGAGATATTGTACGTTTTTAAAATATATTTAAAAAAATTACATGACATTAAAATTGCAGTAAGTATTATGCTACATCACGATTCAGAGAATTAAATGGGTGGGTCACCTGTGCAGGATGGCCGAAAGCCGTATAACAAAAAAGATCTTTTCGGCCAGACCATTCGGCACCCGTAAAAGATGAAGACCTAAACTCAGATGGCTTGACTGTGTGGAAAAGGACTTTAAAATTTTAAAAGTTTTGAACTGGAGGTCTTTGGCCAAGGATAGGGGTGCCTGGAGTTCTATACTGCGGAAGGCAAGGGCCCATCCTGGGCTGTCAGGCCACTGAAGAAGAAGTATTATGCAATAAGTATACTTTCCATATCCAATATTAGGGAACAAATATTTTGAAACAATCCTTGAGGATTAATCTTGTCCGTTCCTTTCGTGAGAGAAGCTACCTTTTTTTGCATAGTTTTGTACTTTGATGCTAAAGTTTCCATCACTTATACAAGATATTAATTTGAAAGTTATATTTTTCTCGTGAAAAAGAACAAGTTGTAGTTTTGGTTTAATAATTGCCAAACGCCGTGACAGAAGTTATATGATTTCATTATGTGATGAAAATCATGTTGGTCCCCAGTGGTGTATCAAGGGCCTGGCAAACTCAAGGCCTCATATTTGGACTGGACCTCATAATTTGGAACCTTTCTTTTTTTTAGCAGGTTTATTTCGAACCACTTTTTTTCAATTTCATTAATGCAGCTAATTTCCTTCTTCTTTCTTTTTTTTTGTATTTTATCATAATTCATTAGTGTATCAAATTATCTTAACATTTGCGAATACATATTTTGTCGAATTGTAGTTGACCATATTGGTATTATCCGAATAACTAAAAAGCAATTTTGGGTGCATGCGTTTGAAGCCAGCAGAGTGAAAATGTAGAAATTTTACATAATATATAATATAATGTAAAAGGAAAGTATTGTGTCGGCGTCGTAAATTCGAATTCGAGTTTTCGACGACAGAGTACGTTTCAAGCATCCCTGAACACGAATCACAATTTTTGATATGATGTCTGTGTGTGTGTGTGTGTGTCACTAAGTCTGTGGAGAAAATATATTGTAAACATTGTAAAATATGTTCACTTTCCATATGCACTATTATGCAATAAATTTATTATCATCATTGTCGTAGATCTAGCTCTTCCCACTCAAGAGATAAGACACTTTGGGTCAAGAAATTTATTATTTATCTACTTCAAGATTACCTATTTCTGCATCTAATGTTTGGCGTAACTTTGGCGACGAATTTAGCAGAATATCGCCAGCTCGGCAAGTTTTTTAAATGTGGCTAAAATGCGTTTTTTACATGTGGTTTTTTACATGTGGCAATTTGAATAATAAAAAATCTGATGTGGGCAACATATGACTCTCCTTATGTAATGCAATGAATTCACTATTTTTGCAGTTAAATAAATGTTATTCTTATAGTAGATACTTATATTCTTTCCAAGATATTGAATTTTCTTCAATTAGTCGTCATTTCAATTGATTTAGCGTAATTTTTATTAATTTGGAGAGATTTTTGTTTGGCAACAATTAAAAATGTCGCCAAGTTGGCGACATTCCGCCACATTTGTCGCCAAAATCTCGCCAAGCGTTATGGACGGGGAAATAAGTTATTCTTACAGCAGATAAATGACTATTGGCGTTCAAATACAAAAGTATTACTCAAAGTATCTTTTTTCATGAATGGAACGAGCTAGATCCGCGAGAATGATGTCACCAAATTTATCGCATGGTATTACATATGAAAAGTGAATATGTTTCTCAATAGGAAATATTTCTTTTTTACTTTATATAACATTTTGATAATTTCTTTGAAAAATGTGCAATGTCTCGAGGACGGTTCATGTTAGCGTTTCAAAATTTATGACAATCATTTTCTAATGAAAAATTACATAAGAAATGTCTATTTGCGTAACTTTATTAGTGGTTTTTTTTTTTTTTGACGATTTTTTCAAAATTTCACTCGAAAATTTAGGGTGGTTCTGAACATTCGATTGCGTATAAAAACAATAGGCTTCCAGTGTTTATGGATTGTGATTTTTGTACCAAATTTCGTTTCAATCGGTCCATTCGTTCGTCAGTTATCGTCTCCACAGTCTGATTGACACACACACACACACACACATACTTTTACACACACACATACTTTCACTCACACACATACTTTCACACACACACACATACTTTCACACACACACACATACTTTCACACACACACACACACACTTTCACACACTCACACACACACTGAGACATCACTTCAAAAATGTTTGATTCGTGATCAAGGATGCTTGAAACGTGCTCTCCCGTCGAAAACTCGAATTCGAATTTTCGACCCCGTCACAATACTTTCCTTATACATTATGTATATAAGGAAAGTAATAATTAATAAATGAAATGTATCTATACATTCCAAACATTTATCCAAACAATCTTTCTACTTTTTCCTTTCTTATCATAAGATTTTTTTTCTATGTGTACTACTATATAAGAATCTACAAAAGTACTGATGTAGTTGACGTGAATTTTGAAACGTCTGTCCATTGAACAACCATAGAAGAATACGATTACATTACAACTATGCCCACCGCACACACTTCGGAATTCCTATTCCAAAGTTCTAGAAACTCTAAATCCCTGAAATCTCTAGAAATGCAAAACTATGCTCAGGTAATTATATAGGTACAACCACATTCCAGGGTGGAGAACTTTTATCCAGGGAGAAGTGTGTTTGTTCTGCAAAAATAAAATTAATCCCAGGAGCTTTTTTATATTCTGGTAAAAGGGAATAAAAGCTGAAATATATTGCAATCCTAACATTTTGAGTTGATTATTTTTTTGTACTGTGGAGAAAGTGAATAAAAGTTCGGGATATATTGCACGTACCTGATACTTCTTTGAGCTTGAACATAAACACATTGAAAGGAGAACAACTATTCTACAGATTATAAATCGTAATTACGACGAAGCCTTTGTGTATCCCACGGCTCTGACTACTCATTTTAGGACTTGAGCTGCATATTTAGTGAAACATTCCAAATTTGACGACTTTCTGAAGAACATATTTCGTGAGTTTTCTAAAATTTTACAAATAAGCTATTTAGATGCTATCGGCTTAATGTAAATCCGATTCCAAAGTCCTAATGGGGAATGTTGGGTATTATTCATGATCTGGTTGACATAGTCTGAGATATTAGTAACTACTAGGACAAATGTCGCTAACTTTGGATTTTCGAAAAGTTCTAGAATTTAATGCATATATAAGTGGCTCTTATTATGAATTTTCTGGAATTTGCCATTGAATTTATTTAAGTGATGCCTTGATAGTGTTTTATAAGATTTTAAAGTATGGTCATTCAAAGATATTTTGTCGTAAAAAATGATACAGCCGACCACAAATGCATAGTGTATATCCCCGAACAAAACAAAAGATGTCATTCGATAGGGATTAATGCCTTCTACAAATATCAATATTTAAAATTTACATAAGGGACCATCATAGTTATTTTCACACTAACTCCGAATTTTTCAAGGGAAACCCCCATTTACCATTACAAATTAGGATCGAAAACATGGATGTACATTAAAAATGATGAGAAAAGGACAAAAATTGGTCGAGATAATTCTTAAAAACCAAGATAGCCTATTAAGGACATGAACGTATACTATGGAACCCTCATGTTCACTCCTTAACGATCGATGACAACACGATTTGGAAGGCTACATCACGCTTTTTTCGGAAAAAAACTCGCATTCCAGCCCTTAATGGTTCCAACTGCAGGGCAATTCATAAATACGAATGGTTGAACTGCTTGCACACATATTTAAAAGGCAGTTTTAACCACAGTAATCTGTAATGGATCCTGGGACGGTTGCATTAGCGGACCTCATGTTTGAACAATTTATTTCTACACATTATCTAAACACGCTCAAGATGTAACCTATGATGAATTTGTGCCCTATATTCAAAAACTGAAGAAGAATAAATATCTTGGAAGATACCTTATTTCTACTAACTTAAAATGTGCCCTGATTCCTCATTGCATATCTTGTTGATATCTTTAATCCTTTTCTTGAATTTAACAATTTTCCTCTGGTTTGAAAGGTAAACAATGTGACTCCCCTCTCCAAATTCGTTCTTGGCTTCTTTGAACTTTCTAATTGCCACCATATATCTCATCTCTGCTGTCAAACTCTTCATGGTGTAGAGTTTATATGAGTTTTGCACAATACTCTGATTCCTGAATAATGTGGGTTCAAGGGAAACATTCGATGCAGCACCATTTTCTTATGCTGCAGAACTCATCCATGATGTTCGCAGTTAATGTCACACTACCTGTATTTTCATTTTCGACATCCATAAACATTTGATAAAGTATGGTCAATCTTTTCACACTTATCAAGCTGTCCTTTCCCTATCGACCAATTAAAATTCTTCGTCCCTAACGGAGCTAAGCTTCTCGGCATGAATCTCAAATAACCTATAGTCTCCTATCGATTTTCTTAGCTGCGTCCTTCAAGGCTCACTTGTATGACCCAAATTATTCAACCTCCACATTAACAACCTTATTTCGAACACCCGGCGTTAACTTTTGCCTATATGCTGACAACACGACCTTGGTCGCACAACACAAGCAAACACAAGCCGTTCACGACATTCTACAAAATTACCTTGTTAGGCTATGCAATGGAGAATAAATGTCAACGTGAGCAGATGCTCTGCCGTCACCTTCCCTCCCCCTCCCAGAATACTCCAAAAACTAACTTAACCTTAAATTAAGAGCTTATTTTCTGGCAATCTAGTTATAAGTACCTACGAGTGGACTTCGATTCAAGTGTAAACTTAACATTTCGGAAATCAGTAAAAAAACGAAATCTTCATTTGCTAAACTCGGACCTCTCTTTGCTGGAAACATCCACCTGTCACCTAAAAATACGTTATTGCTATACAAGTTCTGTATTTGTCCAATCATAACATGGGGTTACTCTGTATAAGGCAGCTTGGCCGAGACTCACGTTAGGAATCTTCAAGTTCTACAAAACAATACAATTGTTTATTCTTTTAATTTTCCAACTTACGCCAAGCTGAACGTCTTGCACAAAGACCTCTAAATTAGACCCTCTTTGGAATGTTAAAAAACTTTCACTAAATTTCAATAAAGTAAATAATCTCACGCTCGACAGTATCCTATGTTACCACCATTGGAACCTCCAGACCCCTAGAACGCGAAAGAGTCCACGGGCGTTACTAGAACGTATTATAGGGGATATGTACTTCCACTATAAGCAGAAGCGTCAAACATATTTTTATGACAACTCTCTATACTTGGTTTTTTACTTCTAACCATATTCGTAATCCTCCTTAGCATTTGGGAACCAAAGAACTATTATCAGATAGAGCGAGCTTCGATTTTATTTAGCCTTCCTAAATGCATGTCCAGAACCTTCACACCGCTTTTACAAATGACCTCCAAATTCTTAATTTTTTCACACGCGAGTAGTCATGTGATATGTATTCAGACCTGAAGAAGTTAATAAAACCATTTTAAGCTGATAAAGTTTCGGAATTCTCAGTCTTTAATATTATGTATAAAATATTAGACATAAGACTTTTTCAAAACAAAGGTAATATGTAAACTTTTTTATAGTAATTTTACATTAGAAATCCAGACAATAATTATTCAGGATCAAGTAGCAATTCCTCAAATATTCTAATGTTTGTTTCAATATTTGTAAATTACTTTGTTCGATCGCTCATCTTTCGAAGGCGCTCCAAATGCTACCGTCTTCAACGTCAGGGATCGAGATCTATCCATAAAAGTTTCTCTCAGATACTTGTGAATGTATTCTATTGTATGTCTTAAAGAATGTTTATATTTTTATAATATGCTCCCAGAATTAAAAAAATCTGATGTGGGCAGCACATGACTTTCTCTGCAGACTCAAATTCATAGTTTCTTTATTTCTTTAATAATTCATTAGATTGAGATTAATTGAACCAAATAACACCAGATTTGCATTTTTAATTCAATTTTTGTTTTTATTTGGTAATTAGACATTTTTCCGAAATCGGCGTAAAAAATGCAATCAATCTTAAATATCTTGAGAACGGTTAGTCTTAAAGTATAATGGAGTGTGCTATATTATTTTCCTCTTCAAAAATTACGTATAAAATAAGAAGAATTTAATTGATACATTTGAGCATACATTACTTAGTCTTTGCTTTTAGATTTTGGAGGGCTATTTCGTGAAAAAGGCTGGTTGTTATTTTTCGAATCGTTCCAAATTCTAATCAGCACTAGAGTATTCAACAATTAACTTATTTACCAAATTCTGTGAAATTTGGTCAATTAGTATTTTAGCTAGAGCGGATAAATGTAATTTTTAAAAAGCTTTTCGCAAAAAAAGACGGGTTCTGTTTCTACGAATCGTACCAAAACCTAATCAGCACCAGGGTCACATTCAAATGACTTACATACCAAATTTTATGAAATTCAGTTCATTAGTTTTTGATTTAGAGTGGATACATACATTGCACACAGACACAGACACAAACATAGACGTCAAGCTAAGAATAGTTATTTCGTGTTCTAGAGGTCTCGAAATGTGTAGATCAGTCGATAACTCGAGTAGCGATTTTCGACATGATTCGAATACTTTCCCTATACATTACCAAATATTGCAGAAACTCAAAATTGGCTATACTACAAAAACGGCGTCCGTTTTGGTAAGCCTTTAGCAAAATTACAGATTATAGATTAATCATATATAGTATAACACGTTAATATTCACTGTTATATTTATAGCTATCACTTGATTTTATAAGCAACAAAAATAAAATATTTATAAACTTTTTCGCAGAATAATTTATTCACCGGGTATTGCGAAAGTTGTAAAGAAAAATTGTCGCAAATCCTGCATCTCCATTTGCGTCATATTACGCCCACACATTGGATGTCTTTATCTCTGCTCTCAAAAATCTAATTTGGAAAATCTTTAGAAATACAAAGCTACAAATACGCAGTGGAAACGAATTTAAGACCTAAAAAGGGTTCTCTAAAGAATATAGTATTTATCCAGCAAGAAGAAAATGAACTCTTGAAGCTTTTCGTATTTTGGATAGAAGATCATAAAGGCCAAATTATGTTGCAATTCAGAGTGCCCGAGCTTTTAATTTTCTTGCGAGAACAGAAAGAGTAAGTAGAATTCCGCAGTGGCTCTAGTCAGATGAAGCCGAAATAGTTTTGTATACCGCCTTTCTTTTGGTTTGTTCTCTTTAGACATTTTTGCAACGGTTAAAACATCGAATGGATCCACCTTTTAAAAAATTTTAAAATATTAAAATATTCTAATTATTACCATAATTTCAAAACAGTTATAGTTTCAGTTAATAGTTTATATGTATAGGCCTAATTCTTACATTACTAATGCAGGTAAATTATTATTAAAAATATTACATGAAGTATCCTTATCAGATGAGATTTCTAATAATTGTCTTATTGTTAAAAACAGTTTTGAATTTGTTAAGAAATTAAAAACTCTTAATAATATTCATAGTATTTATACTTATGATTTCAAAGATTTTTTTAATAATATTGATATAGATGATCTGTATAGAATTATTTTAGGAATTTTAGAAAAATGTATTATCAACCTAAAATATTCAAATTTTCTTTTTAAAAAATTACTAAATTTCACTCTTTATGAGAATTATATTCAACATGGTGGTACTTTTTTTAAACAACAATTTGGTATCTCACAAGGGGTGTGTGCCTCATCATTGTCAGCTAATCTGTATTTATTCTTCTATGAAAAGAACATTAATCCAAGCTTGCATAATATGCACATGTTTAGATATTTAAATGACATATTATGTGTATCCCTTAATAATATCTAGCATTATTAAGTATAGTATTTAACTTATAGTATTTAAGTATATAGTATTAACTATAGTATTTAACTTTTATCTTAATAATTTACAATTAAATGCAAGTAATGATGACTCTAATGTTGGAATCTTTTTAGATTTAAATTTAAATTTACAAAATTGTAATATGGTTATAAACTTGTATGATAAAAGACAGGATTTCAAATTTAATACATCAAAAATTCAAAATTTTGACTCTTGTCTGCATATATCTGTTTTTAGAAATATTATAATAAACCAGGTTCTTAGAATCAATAAAATTTGTGATGAAAATTATAAATTAGCACAATTTATGGAATTATTGAGTACAGCGTCTAATAATGCATATCCTCCAAAATTCGTTATTAAAATTATGAACTCAGTGTATCAACTTCCACTCGATAACATCCATGAAAACTTTCCCAATTATAGTGGCTAATAATATATATATATATATTTATATATATATATATATATGTATATATATATATATATATATATATATATAATATATATATATATATATATTTATATATATATTTATATATATATATATATATGTATATATATATGTATATATATATATATATATATATATATATATATATATATATATATATACATATATATATATATATATATAAATATATATATATATATTATTAGCCACTACTACCCGCAGCACTGCAAAAACAATAGAGAAATTAAAGTTCCATCCTCGTTCAAGCAAATCAGAGAAGAGTATGTATTAACATATACCGATAAAATTGTATCTTTTTAACAATATTGATTTGGATAATTTACAATTGATTCTGAAAGATCTACATGAAGAATACGATCTAAAGCAATTTATAACTTATAGAAGATACATAGACTTGGTGGAATTGGTATTGAAAGAAAACATACTACACGACGGAAGCAATTTTTACAAACAAATCAAGCGCATACCTATGGGAGGGAGTTGCTCGTCAATACTAGCAGATATATATCTATCTAAATACGAAAGAGGCACTCATATCCTATCGGAAATGCCCTACTTCCGTTATGTCGATGATGTGATAATTGGGGGCTTTGAAAACACCCCAAGTTTAGACTTTTCATTCTACCCAAGCGAATTGGACCTTATTGAAAATCCAGCGTGTGAGGACGGATCGGTAAAATTCTTGGATTTAGCTATCAAAAAACACAAGAAATATGGAATATACACAGAGTTACACGACAAAAGAGATTCATACAGGATCAAGGTAAATCATATAATCGATTGGAACTCAAACCTTGCAAAGTATGTCTTCAGAAATATAATAATTGGACATTTTGGAAGAAACCAAAATTATAATACTTTTAGGAAAGACTGCATTTGCAAATGTAAAAAATTTGCAGATGTAGCTATAAAAAGAAATTATCCAGTCAATTTTGTACAACTTTATTACAAATCGTTTTTTAAAGAAAATTTGTAATTTGATTGTTGATATAGAGATTTAATATTCATGACTGCGAAACTATTATCCTGATATTTCTCTGCGCATGAGCAACTTTACTTATATAAAGAGACGTTCCATCGGGTTGGACTAGCGGATGTTTTCCCTTCATGGATTCGTTAACTTCTTTGTTCCTGAGTCTGTTCTGGTGCTTTTATTTTCGCACATTTGGGAGGCTGACCATGGAATTATGTTGGTTCCGTGAGCGTTACCCGGGTAGTAAAAGCTGCTTTAAGCGGGAAAGGGGTGTCGCAATCCACCCCTACCTTTCTTATGTAATTCATATGGTCACTCCCGTTCTTTTCTACTTTCATTCTTGTATTCTACTAGGGAATTTGAGCAGCACTTGCGCCTCCTCCTTTGTAGTGAATCGTTCTTTTAATTGCTGGCTTATTTGGGATATATCCTATTTTAGGCTCACTTTATCGTAATAGTATATATATATATATATATATATATATATATATATACCTTTGCTTTGCATTGGTACCGTGAGCGTTTGCCTAGGCTGGAAAAGCAGCTTTAAACGGGAGGGGGAGTCGCAATCCTCCCCAACCATTAAATGCAAAGCATTTGGTTATCCCAAGTTCCTTTAAATCTTCTTTTTCTTGGATTACATTCTGCTTCGGAGTATAGAGCGGCTTGGCGCCTTTTCCTGAGTAGTGCCTTTGATTTTAGAGGATATGCATAGGGATTCTTTTTGAATTTGTTTACTGGCTAATATATGATATATATATATATATATATATATATATATATAAAATTATTTATTAATTATATAAATACATAAAAATGAAAAATAATAAAATAAGCTAGAAAAAATTAGAAAAATAAAAATATCGGAAAATAAGATGCATTAATATTAATGTTTTCAATTTTATTTTCGCTAAACAAATTGTAACTTTAACCAGTTTGAAAATACGACTTGAGAGCCAGCCCTTAAAATGGTGTATAGTGGCATCCTCTATTATCCATTTCTTCAATGAATCTCTTGTTTAGTAAGAATTTTCATCTTTGCTTCATGTTCATATTCATTTTTGCTTATACGGGTAATAGTCCTGTCTCCTGCTCTGGCTCACTGGACCGGTCTGGCACTGTAGCTGTGGACGTTCGTACTCTCTCCCTGGTTGTATTTCGACTTGTTCATTCCGGTGCTTCTAGGTAATTTAAGTTGTTGAGGTTGATCGCGTATACACGTGGTGAAAGAAGAAGGATTCATGCAATATAGTAATATAAATTTTCTTATATTCATTTTTTCATCTTTTGATGCCTGTAGTCTGAGTTTGAGCATTTATAGTAATGTACTATTAGGTTATTACAATTAAATACTCAGACCTGAAGATGAATTTAATTCTGATTAATCATCGAATTTGGGCCGATGCTGCTCTTTTCTTTTATCGGCATTATGGCCTTGGTTTTGCTTCTATGATGTTAATATTACTTGAATATTTTTTTGATATATTTTTCTACACATACATATATATATATACGTATATATATGTTACATTTTTCACATACATATATATATACATATATATATATATGTTACATTTTTTACATATATATATATATATATATATATATATATATATATATATATATATATGTATGTATGTATGCATATATATATAATAGTATATATAATTTTCTTAATTATTCAAGGTAAGGATATTACAGGATCCATATATGAATATTCACTCCTAATATATAATTTTATAGAAATAAGTTTGGAAAAAAGGGCAATTATGGTAGCACCAAATACCATTAAAACAGTTACAGTTAAACCAATTACAATAAAACAATACAACATAACATCTAAAAAAGATAATCATAGATAATAAAAACGGTAAAGATGGCAATCAAAGTAGGTGAATAATTAGCTATCAATACCGAAAAGATTCTCAATTTCAACTAAATTATAAGTAAATAATCAGTCTTTGGTAGCCATGAAAAAAAAGATAGGTAAAAATGTTTTAAAAGATTGAGTCAGAAGATTGTAAAATTTAAGAGCTAAAAACAGATACAATTCTGTAGGTAGAATTGGATTGTGGAGGTCTGATAATATCCCTCCTAAGTCCGAAATTATATCGGCTACCCCCCCCCCCCCTCCCGCGTTCTTACTTCTAATATAAAACATGTTAAGAGCTTTGCAAACATAAAGATGCCTAAATGGCATAATCATAGAATCAAGGAAAAGAGGAAAGGGTATCAAAATTATAAGCCCTATATTTCACAAACTAAGTACCTGATCCGAAGTCGAATTATATATCCTTTTAGGAGCTTTAAATGGCTACATATTATTTTGTTACTATTTTGAGCTAGCACTTTTACTGTTCTAGATTTAAGTGTTACCAATTTAAGAAACCTGAAAAGTTTCGATCTTTTAAACTTTACAAGGCGCAAACAATATAGTATTTTGTAAAAATAAATAAATTATCAAGAAACTGGATTTCTGACTGAGCAGATTTGTTCTTTTCTGTTTGTTTATACATATATATATATATATATATATATATATATATATATGTATAATCATAGAATCAAGGAAATATATATATATGTATAATCATAGAATCAAGGATATATATATATATATATATATATATATATATATATATATATATATATATATATATATACTCTATAACAAAAAAATGACGCACCAAGAAGGAGTTGTTCGAATGTGATAAAAATTTGTGGATGTAAAGAACATACATAGAAAAAGAAACGATTAAAATTTCAGAACAATTTAATGATTTAGAGTTTGACCGTATACAAAGAGAGGAAGTCAATAAGGCGTTGGTCCACCTCTGACCTGGATGCAAGGTGTCACCCGGCGTGGCATAGACTGATAAAGTTCACAGATGGTGTCCTGCGGAATGTCTTGCCAAATTGTCTCCAACTGTCGGACGAAATCGTCAACATTCTGGGATGATTGCAATCGCCTTCCCATAACGTCCCAAATGTGCTCTATGGGATAGAGATCAGGAGACCTAGCTGGCCAAGGAAGAATTGGGCAAGCTTGAAGACAATTCATAGCAACACGTGCCGTGTGCGACCGGGTATTTTATCGTTGAAAAGTAAGTCCGGGGTGTCGCAAAAGGAACGGTAACACAACCGGTCGTAGAATATTGTTTACGTACCGCTGTGCTGTCAGTGTGCCAGAAATGACAACCAAAGATGTAAGATATCCGCAGTCGAAATGCAACAGAAATTTTGACCACAGATTGAGAATCGCTCTTTATATACACCTGCTGAATGCGTAGTTCCGATGCGCTGGAGCTCCCACCATTTATTCATTGGACACTAAATTTTATTCATTTGCATGTTCGCTCAAAATGTCTTTGCATGCGAAATTTCATTACAATCGGACAACTTTTAATTGATGCTTCAATTTTTTTGTTATATATATATATATATATATATATGAAGTTCAAATTATTAAAATATTGATATTACTTTTTTATATATTATAAGCGGTACCTACCCTATTTTCTAAAATACAAACATATTATTGTCTAAATTTTTATCTATTACGTTCGAACGTATAAGAGTCGAAGGCGTTTACATTTTTCGTAATATTATAATTTTATTTTGATAATCAGCCCATAGACATTATTACCTTCAGAAAGCTTGATATATGTCACTCAACTTGACTTTTCTGTATGAAGGTCTTAGCGATAATTATGTGACTAGCTTCGCAAAATCTGTGACACGCCTTTGTTTCACAAACAGCTACTGGCATGCTTGCACATGCTGGAACGTAACGTAACACGTAATCAGTGTCAAGAAATAGTCTTGAATGTAGCAATGTCAATTATGACCTGAAAGTGTAAAGGCAAGTGACTTTCCATATTATATTTCTAATGGAGGTCCATAATATATATCTACAAAGCATTTCAATTCTCATGACATTGTATTGAGTGTGAATGAAATGGCACTAATACTCTTGAGAGTAAATGAAATGACATTAGCGAATATACAAAATGTATATGATTAAAACAAAATCCTATACTTGGTTCTTACAGAACCTTGTTGCCCTTCCTCAGCCGGGACCCGAACATTGAATTTTCGTACTGCCCAGCCTCTCGCAATTGTAGTACTGAGACGTAATTTCAAATTCTTATCGTGGAACTGGACTCTGCATCTTCCTTCCCCTAATATATTGACTCGCAAATTTACAATCTGACTGCCCACCTCCTGCTATTTTTGCTTTAGGTTAGTTTCTTGCTACTAATATTTTTCAAAGTCACATAACCCGCACCCAGAATACAGAAGACAGCCATTTTGAACTTTGCCTTTGCAACTTCCTGTAGTCTAAGCTAAATTGTATGTGGATTTGATGTCGGCTGCGTGAAATAACGGAAATTATCAGTTCTCATAGAAGTTCGCAAAATTGCATGTTTTTGCTGCCACTGCAGATAACTTTTAGTCCATGCTGACGAGAACATATATTCAATCGTAAGTGAAGCATTTAGGTCTTATATTTTTATTTATGGGATACTCAGATCTTTATAAAATGTGTAAATATGGTGTATAGATGTGTATCATAAAGCAACAAAATTTTGATATTGAGTCTGAACCAAAATATGACGATGTGATATGAATTCTCATATTTTAATCTTTTTTATTTAATTATATAAAACCATGG
This sequence comes from Amaurobius ferox, assembly GCA_951213105.1. NCBI lineage: Eukaryota > Metazoa > Arthropoda > Arachnida > Araneae > Amaurobiidae > Amaurobius > Amaurobius ferox. Next base: position 13,086,361 of record OX578148.1, read on the forward strand.
ATTATTGTGGTTTTTTAGTCATTAATCTCATAAGTACAAAATTGTTTCAAAAAAGCCTCTGAGAAGTTATATAAAATCATCAACAAAATCAATTGATAGTTAAAATCTGCAGGTAAAATATTTGTAAGCGCCAACCGCAACCGAGAACTATTTTCTCTCATACTCATTCTTGTAACCTTGCGCTAGCAGCATACGATGTTCGACGCTTGATTCCCGCATTCGATGTACTATGTATCTTGGTTTGTTACGATGCGATGACGACGATGTAATTTAATAAACCTTTATTAATTTATGCTAGAAGTTATTCTTTAAAAGTTCTTCTGCCTGATAATTCCCTTACAATTCAGAAATGGGGTAGACATCGATGACTTGTTTGAACTGGTATGTCGTTTTACGCTTTTTCGACCAACGTTCGTATTTATAAAAACAAACCAATGAGACTAGCAGACGGCTAGTCTACTACAGCGATGAAATCGTTTATTTCACAAGGTAAATAAATGCTTTTCAATAATTTTGATTTGAATGTATTGCGATGTTGATGTAGTTTAAAATGCAGTATTCTGATGATCAGTTTTGACTAGAAAGTAATTTTTATTTGATACTGTATACATTGATATAATACATTGATATAATAAGTACTGAAAATGACGTATTTAGCCAGAGGAAGAAAGACTGATTTAATCTTGTTAGCACGCGAAGTTGGGGAAACTCTTCTTCCAGAACATACAATTTTAGCGTTAAAAACAAACCTAAATTGAGTTGTAACCTAATATTTGGAGTTGTCTTCAATAAAAATAGTAAATCTGAAAGAATGCAAAATACATAGATGAGTCTATACTATTAGAATATATTACAAATACACCATACACAAAGATTTTTAAATAGGTTTTAAAGAGCATGGTCATGCGTGCGTCTAATGGGCTACTGACACGCCCCGCAAGAGTGGCGTTGCTCTGGGTCCTGAGAAGATAGATGTATATTCTTGGACTTCTATCAGTCGTGTGTGTTACATAGATATCTCTGAAGACCCGCAGCGCATCACTAACAATATATTATTCCCTTAGTATATTCTGATCTAGACATTTTTAAGGAACAATGCTACAAAATTTGCTCAAGCTTTCAATCAAGTCATTGCTGAGTTTTTCTGCTTAGCTGAATAAACTATAAATGCGAAGTTACCCAAGCTCTTAGTGAGAAAAAGAAAGCTTTTTCTGACCTAAAAAGAGTTCTTTGGAGAAAATCGTATTTATCCTCTATGAACAAAGTGAACTCTTGGAATTTTTACTTTCGGAGTAAAGGTGAATAAAAATGAAGATGTATTGGTGACTTTTTGCTCTTGAGTTGGTTCTTTTGATTTTATAACATAGCAAGAGTGAATAGAAGTACTAAATATTCTGGCTGCGAAACTATTTTGCATTATTCTCCTTGAAGATAAATTGTTAAAATTGTTTTTAAAAAATAGCTACAGTAGGTAAATGTTTTAGTAGGGTGTGGAATAGAGGCTATTATTATAATAGTAAAAGGAAATAAAAGAGGACATAAACAAGATTACATTGTGTTGCTAAAATGTGTTCTATCTAAGAAAAATAAAAATGTCGTATATAAATTTCCGTAGCAACTTTATATCTAATGATAATATGGTTTAAATGGTTTTAAAATCTTCTAAATATAGGTATTGTAAAAACTGAAACACATTTTTTACAAAAAATTGTCTTCTTATTTATCTCAGCATGTCATATATGTCCCAATCTGATACCATTAATTCGAGGTCTTTAACTTATACGCCGTGACGGCCTTCTTGATGGGCACAAGACTTATCACTAATAAACGACCTCTCTACTTCTTGCATGAGTAAAATTGTTATAGAAGGAAGCAAACTTTAAAAAGCAAATTTAATACTAATCAGTATTTTGTCTTTAAATATATTTCCGAAACCTTGAAATTCAAATATCTATCCTTTGAACATTCGTTTCCGTCAATGTTATCTTTTCAGCTAGGTTTGAAAACTATGAAAACATTTATACGGAACCATTTTTAAAAATTGTGTGTGTAGTTAAATTAAAAAGATTATACATTTTATAGTAATTGAGTGTTATAATCTGTAGATACTACCTTATAATCTGCTACAACATTTTCTGCTGCAAAAACGCTTATTGTCCTTATTTGTCTTTTACAAACAATGGAAATTTCGTACTCTGGTTTAAGTTTTCGAAATTCAAATATATGAAATCATGACTTTATTAAAAATGCCCATTTTATAGGATGGATAATGGTATCCATCCTATAAAATGGGGCACCATTATAATAGGATGGAACCAATTCTATTAAATGAGATGCCCCATTCTACTCAAAGTTTCTTCCAGATTAATTGCATGTCCAATGCTGTTGAAGAAGATGCTCAATTTGATTAAATATTTTATTTTTTATTTTCATACCATACATAGTATTACAGATCTTTATATAATAATCTGTGTAATTTCAGTGTTATTTACATTGTATATGTGTTATATATGTGTCATTTATATTGTATCTGTGTCATTTTTCTTGTTTTGGGGTTGGATTGATATAGATCTGAAAATTGTTTCAGGTGTGTTTGTTAAATAATTTACACCTAACTCAAAACACAGAAATATTAGGATATTTTAGCACCCCCTTTAACTGCAGTGACTAAACTTTTAAAAATTTTGTATTTTTTTGTGTCTCGACGAGACAGTTACTTTACCCTACTCAAATATTTGTAATTTCTACTCCCATCCTCGTCCTAAAATTTTGATATCCCCTGCTCTATCAAACGACATGTCTGTATTTTCCTATATGTGGGTTGTGTTTGTATATCGGAAATATTTTTCACATGAGTAAGATCATCATATTTCTCTCAACTAAGATAAAAAAATCTGATGTGGGCAGCACATGACTTTCCCTGCAGACTTATATTCACGTTCTCTTCATTTTAATTAAATTTAATTCACTTTTAATTCAATTTTCGTTCTCATTTGATAACTGGACTTATTTTCAAAGGTGGAGAAGAGAAAATACTAAAAAACTAAAATATCTCGAGAACGACTAGTCCTAATGTAATAGGGTTGGTCTTATTCTTTTCTTCGTTAAAAAGTACGTATTAAACAAGCATTTAATGGATATATTTGAGCATGCGTAGTGTTTTAGTTTAGATTTTGGCGATTTTTGCGGGCCATTTTGCAAAAAAAGGCAGGTTATTTTTTTTCGAATCATACCAAAATCTAATCAGCATCAGGGTATCTCATAAGTGATTTATCTACCGAATTTTATGGAATTCGGTCCATTAGTTTTTCAGATAGAGTGGATATAAGCTTTTGCGGGCCATTTCGCAAAAAAAAAGCGGGTTCTTTTATCCCGAACCGTACCCAAAACTAATCAGCACCATATTCGACTACAAGTGACTTACCTATCAAATTTTATGAAATTCGGTCAATTAGTTTTTTAGTTAGAGTGGATACAAAATCTGCACAGACAGACACACAATCAAAGGTGGACACACAGACACACAGACGCACACACAGACGTCACGCTAAAAATAGATTTTTCGTATTGTAGAGGTCTTGAAACGTGTAGGCCCATCGAAAACTCGAGTTGCGATTTTCGACATGATTCCAATACTTTCCCTATACCTATTAATTATTAAGCTAAACATTGTATTTTAATGACATGTCCTCTCCAGTAATCTCCATAGACTGCATGAATCCAATTTTTTAATAATCCTATTCGGATATATATTTATCGATTTACAATTCCCACCATACCGCATTTTATTACAACCTTATATTGTTTGAGCTTAAAGCATTCGTCTTATAACTATTTCCACATACATAGTATAGGGAAAGTATTGTAACAGGTCTGAGATTTCTAATTGGAGTTGAGGGAGCAGTATTGCGTCACTCATTGCTACGAAAGACATCACCGGCTGTTCTCAGAGCTTCGGATAATTTTTTGAAGTTGATGACATTTTGCGGGATCAGTAATCTAAATATTCCGAGTTCGAACCTATCCCCACCATCGGGGATCTGCGGCACCCCACAGAGTTTTCGACGAATAATCACGTTTTCAGAATAAATTTGATATCTTTACCACCCCCTTTCTTGGCAAAAAATACAAAAATGAAGAATTTCAGATTATTCTCTAAATATTGATGCATCTTTTCGTTTGGCACCCCCTCCATTTCTTAGCATGCTTTTTTTTGCTAGACTAATTGTCTTCTCCTGCATCTGTTCTGAAATTTAAATTTTTGAATATTGTTAATTTTATTGTTATTGGACCACATATTTTCAAGCCAGATTTCAAGACTGTGGCAAGAATTGAGATTGTGAGATTTTGGGGAAAGGTAGAGTGGAAGTACACCCATTGCCATAAAAATTTGCGCAGCCAGACGTAATTGTGGGGTCGTGAAAATATGACGTGTCGACGTAAGAACGTGTCGAGTAGATATCCAAATGCTTAGAAATACAGCGTGATTTCGCATTGCGTAATGCCACCAGAGGGAGGTGAACTTCGTTATCCAAGACGCAGAAAATAAGTGCGCAAAGGATTTTTGTCTGTACTTAATCTGTTGCAGAGGGATCTTTTTCATTAGGGATGTCGTTACGCCGCCATCGCAGACACTATGATCAGCTATCAGAGTTCAGGAGGGGAAGAATCATCGGGATGATGGAAGCCGGGTGGTAAGCTCAGCCAGTAGCCGGCAACCTAGGCCATTCTGACTTTACTATGAAGAGATGTTGGGACCAGTGGACGAGAGAGAGGTCGCATGCACGGCTGCCAGGCTCAGAATGCCCTCAGCAGACCAATAGCCGAGAGGATCGTCACATCACCCGACTCGCACGCATAGTGCCAACTGCATCATTGTCTGCTATCCGGACACAGGCAGCACCTTGATTACAAGTTCCACTGTGTGTCCGAATCATCTCGAGGCGCCTGACTGAAGGATATTTGCTATCTCGGTGCCCATTACGTGTACTGTCAATGACAGCCACACACCGTCACCTCCGTTTGGAGTGGTGTCGCGCTCTACGGGATTGAACCGCAACCGAATGGAACCCCCTTTGTCTTCAGCGACTAATCGAGATTCAATTTGGGCAGTGATGGCAACCGTGTACGTGTGTGGTTACCTCGTGGTGAACGCCTCAATCCTGCCTTCGCTTTACAGTGGCGCACCGCTCCCACAGCTGGTGTGATGGTATGGGGTGTCATCGCATACGACACTCGGCCATCTCTAATATTGATCCACAGAACCCAGCTGTATGTTCGTGACATCCTTCAGCCACATGTGTTATCACTCATGGCACGTCTCCCAGGAGGCATTTTTCAACAGGACAGTGCTCGGCCACACACAGCAAGGGTGTCACAGGAATGCCTCCGCCATATTATCACCCTTCGCTGGCCTGCCCGATCTCTAGATTTGTCACCGATCTGGATGTCTGGGATCATTTGGGATGGCAAGTTCGACAGCCTACTAGTGTAGTGCTCCGGCCGTAGTGGCACTACTGCTGCGGTTCCCGCAAGTCAAGGGAATCACAACCGACGATGATCGAAATACGTATGGTCGCTGGGTGGTGGTGAAACATGGTCGATCTTCTTTTGCGTTGTGTATTATGTACTTGAATCTATAGCTGAGAGGAGAAATCGATCACTTCGGGATGGGTGATCATTCTGGAGGTAGAGGTAGACGATGAGAAAGCTCACTTGAGGAATGCCTCGGGCTGCATGGATGCGAAAACTCACAAGTATGGATCCTGGAGAAACGGAAGTAGTGGATGTAATGCCTGGACGAAATTGGAGAAAGAGGAAACTAACCACGGTTTTAACTTAAATATATTTATTAGTTTCCAGCATAATTTATTCCAGAATCAGGATTACCTTCATTCATCAATTTATTACATGGAGTCAGAATGGAACAAAAGATCTGACTACGGAATCCAAACTCGTTGACAAAATCCTTAATAATCAAATTACAATAAAACCTTCCGAAATCATCATCTCATCACTGAAGTGACTCAGCTCGCTAAAAATCTTTAATTACATATTTTAGAATATCTTAGAATTTTACTAATAGAATTTTCATTTCGTTGCCCCCATAGGCAAAGCGCGTCCTACCCCGTCCGCGTCACATCGCCAATTAAATTATTTTCCGAAAAAAAAGACTTAAGCATCATTTGTATAATTGCGCACATTCATGACGAGATGAAAAATAACACCGGTACATTTCTATATAAAAATATTTCGCGGGAAGAGCGAAAATACGTCATATGTATAAATGCGCGAGGGGTTGTCGTTACAGACCGAACGGCTCCAGAACGAAGGAGTGAAATATTTGGCTTTTTATCAAAAGGTATTAATTTATTCTTAAGAACAAAATTCGAAATCGAAAGTAGAATTTAGAATTACCGAAGCGATGGAACAAACTAGATTTTTGAAACAGCGTTTCCGAAACATGAATTTTGAAGAATTTAATTTAATAAAAGAGGGGGGGGGGAGTATTTCACTACACTAGTTTGCTCGACCAAGAGGCGTTCTTTCAACAACTGTTTGGTGAGATAACGAAGAACACCATAAGTGACCTGTATGCCTCAATTCCCGTCCGTATCTCATCGTGTGTTCATACTAGAGGTGGCCCAATAGAGTACTAGAACATCAATTCATTTGCAGTTTTTCCTGTAATAAATGGTCCTTTTGCTTTGTATCACTTATATCAATATTGCATCACTTTGTATCACTTATATCAATATTGCACTCATATATATAAATTGCATTCGATTCTATCAACGCTCTCTTGGTGCGCAAATTGATATGGCAATGAGTGTATATACAGGTTGCAAGGACTCGTTAATACAATTCCACGAAACCGTTAAAAACAACGGAAAAAGAGGATGTCAGAGCTCTATCACTTCGATAACATCCCCATTCTCGAAATCACAACTCTACCTCCCTAATAAAATATAGAGGTGTAGATTCATCTTCTTTTAGGAAGGCGCTTGATAGAAATTAGAACGCCGTCACCGTCCTAAAATAGACATTGGCTCCAACTTTCTGTGTCACACTTCCACAATTATTAAGAAAAGGTTAAAGCACATCAGCATAAAGACAAAAGAGCCTTAACAAATTTTGGCTCCCAGGAGAAATAGGTTTCGGGATCACTTTCACGGAACCCTCTATTACGAAATCACAACTATACCTCTTTAAACAAGGATATTCCATCTCCATTACTTAAGTGTGTGTGTGTGTGTGGGGGGGGGTTCAATGTCGAAACGCCTTTACCTTCCTAAAAAGGTTTGTCGACCCTTAAATTTGAGAGCTTGCTTCTCAATGGTAATATAGTAATAATAGTCCAAGAGGATGTTGTACGGATCTTAGCTCTGTTCCACCTTTCCTGGGGCTTAAACAAATCTGTGGAGTGTTCCCGAGAGCTCTCACTCAGGCTCATGAAGCAGGCTTTTTCCAGGTGAGGGACTGACCTTTATTACCATAGCTCCAGATCATTTGGCGACGAAAGTCGAGTCTCTTCGAGACCACTTTCCGGCTCCCACCCGTTGAATGGTTCCAAGTGACTTCACTTTCCAGGTCGCAGTCTCGCTTGCTTGCAGATGATAACCCGTTTGATCCTCCATCCCTCAGTCGGAATAAACCATCCAAGGTCGCTGGGAGGTACTGACTAATATGTCGCATTTACCACAGGATTTGCCAGTGACAATTTTTACCATGGGGCAAAGTAGGTAAAACTGGAGGATGGGTGGAGATTTGGAGATTCATACTCTGTGCTTAATATATCATTTTTATTAAAAATGTTTTATGGCTGGGTCCTTATAATTTACTTTTGTCTAGAGCCCCCGAAAAGATGAGAGTGGCCCTGAGCTTATTTACGTTTCTGAATAATATTATCCTGAAGTTGACATATTATGAGCTTTCTATTAGTTGTTTAACACTTACCAGGGCTCACCTAGATGTTTACGATTAATTAAAACTTTCGTAATATATTTTCATTATATCAGTTATATAATTATACATAACACGCTAGAAATGGATGTACAAAAGAATTCACTTATATTTTCACGAAGGAGAAATATTAAATTTTAAAATTATGAGACAAATGTTCGAAAGTAAGTTTCGTTATTGCACCCTCCCTCCGTATTTTCATCTATGCAATGGACCACATCTTCTGAAAGCAATTGCACCTCTATTTAACACAGAAATACGCAACAATAAAAAGAAAGATAATTCTCAGCCAAAAAAGTAAAAGTATTCTACTTCTCCCAATGCTAATTGAAAATTGGGCTGCAGAAGACAGTTCATTGGTGGAGGTCTGTCAATATGGAATGTAATGATCTCTGCTAGAATATTAAGACCGCTTGCGTCAATTCATGCCAAGAATAAGGTCATCTGTGGCGGTGTGGGATATGTATGCCTATTCACAGAACAATAAAGGTTTCGGGGAGGTTCATAGAGAGAAAAACATATCCCAAGAATGTTTCATACATGTTCGATGGGATTCAAATCAGATGATCCCAATGGCCATTCCATACGAAGAAGTGCTTCCGATTCTAAGAACTGGCAGACAATTCGATCCCAGTGAACTCGCACGTTATCGTCCATAAAAATAGCAACGGTACCCATAGCCGCAAGAAATGTGCGAATATATTGAGCAAGGATGTCATCTCCATATCGCACTACAATCACAGTACTGTGAGAGAAGATGTGGAGATCAGTGCGAGCACCGATAGTAATTCCTGCCGAAACTATCAAACAATCGCCTCTGTATACGTGCATTTCACGGATGTTATTGGTGTGATAGCGATATCCAAGCGTCTACTCAGCATATAGCAGAAAAAATAGCACAATGTAATTTCTGTTTAGCGTCATTAAAATAGCAAAGTACAATAGCATTTCTTTAAAATAAAATAACATTTCTCTAACTACAATTCGCCTAATCGACATTAGTTGAGATAGGCCTACATTGAATCCTAATGGGTCCTAAAATGGTCCCTTAAGATCGAATGTAGGTGTAGCACCTCTAAAGCAGCACAAATAGTTACGGCTGTGCTGTAATATCCCACACAGTGAAACTATGTGACGCGAGTTGAGAGGTTTGGGAATCACTGTTCTAAAGCAATAAAATATGTGTTTTTAATCCAATTTTGTAAGTTCTACAAAGAAGAAGATTGGTTCTGATGATTAGTTGCCAGCTAGCAACAACAGCAAACGTATTAAAAATATGTAACAAATGTGATTAAATTAAATGAAATATCTATTTGTATTATACTTCAGAAATGTAAAAGAATTAAAAATTATATTAATTATTTTATTCGGAAAGAGCGCGCTTCTTTAAATTTCCCCTCTTAAATTTAAACGAGAAGACCACTGCTTTTGTAAGCATATAAAAAGTAAAGTATTCTCCTTCAACCGTGAATATGTTTTTGCTCGAAGTTTAACTCGAATTCAAAAGCCTCAAACCGAGGGAGTTCTATCTCTGGGCATGACTGACTTAATTATTTTTACCCATTTCTGCACATATGACGACCTGAGAATTAAGAATGCGCGCATTTTGCTTCCGGATTCTCAAGAGGGACCAAATTTGTGAACTGCAACTCTTATCATACTCCAAGACCTCTCTGAATTTTCTTGTATGCCACTGGAACTTGTGTGCACAGCACAATTTAAAATCTTTGCGCAAGTTGTTTACGTTTGAATATTATTACTTCAAAATCCACAAACTATTTTTAACTGTAATAATGTGCGTGATTTGTCAACACCTCTCACCGTTATATCAGGAATGACGAATCTTAATTTCCATTTCGTCAAGCTGACAACTTTTTCGTTGGTTGTCGGGCTGAAGTCGCCACCTTATATTAAAGAGCCTTGCTCAAAGGAATCGATGTTGATATAATGGGCGAAAATTAACATATTGGACTTTTGCCCGAGTGACTTTCTGTTACAACGATCACCGTATATTTTAGTGTATCTTTGCAAGTGTAACACTTGTTCTGTGTTTTTTATATCAATTTTGCATGCTTTCATCGTTCCAATTCTTTGTACAAAAATAAAATTAATTTGCAGTTAAAGTAAATGGAAGTGATTTTTATTTTTAAGGGGACTCGGTACCCTTTGAACAATTTTTTTTGTTTAAGCACTTTAAAATACTCTTTTCGCATATTATTAAATGATTTTACTAAGGAAAATTATTTTATCAAGAAAAAAGACAATTCTACTGATACAATTTGAAAAATTTAATTTTTTTTTAAAAATTTAAATAATTTTTAAAACCTATCTTCTCCTACAATTTCTAACTTTTTGCAACCCTTTTTTTTTATAAGGTTCTTTGAGGTGTCTTCTATAACTTTAAGGATCGGATTTTTAAAAAGTTAATTAGTTCGGGAGAAAAAAAATAAAATGTTGATACATATGCAAAAATTCAACAAAATATTGAGTTTTTTGTACATATCTATTTTTAAAAAAAAAACTTTTGATTTTATTGCAAATCCGATCCTTAGTTTCATAAAATGCACTATAATAAACATCCAGAAAAAAAATCAAGTCAATTGAGAAGTATATATTCAAGTTTTAGCATTTTGAACATATTGATATACTGAAAAAACACGAACTGAGAAAAAGCACTTTAAAGGATTCAACTTTGAAAAATTATTCCAAATCCATTTTAAATTACTTTAAATGTTATTTTAAATTATTTATTATACACTTACCTTTAAAACTGTAGCTGTTTCATTGAATTAAACTATATTTATTTTATATAAGCGACCATTAGCCGAAACCTTAATTGTCACACATTGAAAAGAAAATCGAGAAAAAATATAAATAAAAATTGATTTTACCAAATTCATTATTATTTTTACACCATGAAATACATTTGACTCATTTCATTAGTATATAGCTTAACTATAAATATGATGATGTTTATATTATAAAAGAAATACAAGATTTGAAAATATATTCATATCATAAAAACACACAATATTTCGTAACCTTATGCATATCATTTCTGCATAACTACCATTCTTTCTTAACTTTCTTTTAAAAATACCCTGCACTGTATGTTACACCTTCCTTCTTTTTAACTAATATATATCTTTTTAAAATTGCTTTTTTTAACCAGTTTACGTGCAAGTTGATATTTTGCACTTAGTCGTTTTTGTGGAAACATTTTTTTTTTCGAAAATCGAGCGCAACACCGAGATTCATGGAGCACTTTCCTAAAGGTACAAACACCTAAGACATTCTGTGCTTCTTTTATGCAGCGCAGTGTATCTTTATTATATTCACACACAGCTTCCATTACACAGAGTTTTACACGTTTTTTATGTACCAATTTTTTCTTTAGGACATTTTGCCACGTCACACTGTGCAAGCTTTCGTTTGCATTTTGAGTTCCACAGTTTATGCACGATATTAACGAAATAAGCAGATCGGAAAAAGAAAAAAACGTTTATTTATCAATTAAAATTACGATTAAGCACTTTCATCTTCTTCCTGGTAGAAATATTTTGTAAAACAGGGAGCTTTCAGTTGCAGATGCGATGTAAACAGAGCGTAAACAGAGAAGTAGGCGTGGTATTTAAAGGGACACAGTTGCCGTCAAAAGCCTTTTTAATATATTTATAATTCTCGGATCTTCACGAAACTTTGTCAGGATATACTAGGGATGTCTAGGTATATTTTAAGCAAAAAATTTGAAAATCGGTATTTTCATCATTTTTCGCCAAATGAAGGGTACTGAGTCCCCTTAACACTTTTCAACATAGTTGAAAAGTGTTTATGATCTTGATCATTGATTATTTTGGTCATTTATGATTTTGATCATTGATCATTTTGGTCATTTATGATTTTGATCATTGATCATTTTGGTCATTTATGATTTTGGTCATTGATAACTGCCGTAAAAATAACTTTATCAAAAATGAAATTTTAGTATATTTTTGAGATTATTAGTGGGACGGGAATAAAAATGAATAATATCACCCAATTAGTTTCGGATTTAACCCGGGTTGAAAAAAAAACGAAATACTATGAACCGTATGGGACTTAATTTTTTAAAATCAAAGTTAAAATTCACAAATTGCTTAAAACATGTTAGGATATATTCAAATTATTAGATAAAATGTAGAATTTTTTTTCTGCATAAGCAGCCTTCAAAATAAAAAAAAATTGTTTAATATAGGGAGAAAAACAAATTCAATTCAATTCTGACTCTTGCTATATTCTCCAGAAAAAAAACAGAGGTATATTTTATAATAAATATTTTTCTAAAAGTGTAATTGCATTTCTTCATTTTGCCACAGATCCAAATAACGCCTTTATACGCGTATTATACTCTATAAAATAGGTATATAAGCTTTAGAAATTAAGTAAGGCGTGTTTTTACGCATTGATTTGGGGAAGGGCAGGATCATCCGTCACAATGTTTACGGAAGGTCCGGAAAAGTCATGAAAACGGAAATCGATCATGAATTTCCTAAAATTGTAACGAATTTGAAAACATACACTAATTTTGAGATGAGTTTTTCATTCTTCTGGTAAGCAATTTCCGCGCGATTGTAAAAATCACGCTCTCAAACAACGATTCCCACTGTTCCATTCAAGAGCAGAGAGTCCGATTACTAAGGATTTTCCGTAGTTTCTACGGGATACAACATCATATTACGGATTACGGAATTTGCATAGTTTCCTACGGAAATTTGATTTTCTGTCTAGGACAACGCAAATTTACAGCCACATGCACAGTATTGTCAATTAAATCAACGTAACAAAGGGGATTTAGCCGCATATAATGTAAATTTTCATGAAAGTAATAAATATGTTACTTTAAAAGTTGTCATTCAGCATAAATCTCTAAACGGTTATTTTTTTTAATTATTTTCGCACAAACAATGCAATTGCATAATAAAGTTTATGTTCGTCTGAATTGAGTAATTCAGTTTATGTTCGCGTGAGGCCATTAGTATTTATTTTCATCTATTTCCATCTTCTAAATATTGCATATTAGATTGATTAAATTAGCTTATGTTCCTATTCTGGTCAATTATTACGATTAATTTTTTAATTATTTTCGCATAAAGAGTGGATTACGCAATTCAGTTTGTTCTCGTGATTTGCAGAGAGTACATTAGTGTCTTTTTCCATCCATCTCCATCATCTAAATGGTGTATATTAGATTGACTGAACCAGCTTATTTTTGTATTTTGGTTAATTATTAAAGTTCACAAAATGCATATTTTTTTATTTTAAAAAATAAGTATGAACTCTGTGAAGGGATATTTTCCAAAAAGCGCATTAAAACAAAGATTTAGACAAATAAAAAGCAACCATTTTTGGCAACAAATGCAATTGATATATTCACATCTTTTAGCAGTGCCATATTTTATTTTTAGTAAAGATCAATATTTAATATTAGCTTTAGTTGAAACTTTTACCAAACGCAAATGCTTGTTTTCAATATAAAGTAATTTACACTGGATAAAAACTTAAGTAAATATGAATATTTTTATTAATGCATAATTATACATATGCTCAAATAATTTTATGTATATATATATATTTTGGTGTTATGTGGACTTATATATTTTATTTCTTAATTTGACAACTGAAAATGTCTTGACTACTGATATTTTCCTTCTTCACTATTGAAATCTTCATTAACTGGTTGGCATCTCCACATGAGACGATTATTTTAATTTCACATTTGAAATCTATTTAATCGACTAAAATTTTTATAATAATTTCGTATTATATAGAAAACATATTTCTCACACGTATTATTAATGAAAACCACGAAAAACAAACTACATTTGTACTCGATTCTCTGTATATTTCGTATATCTGTGAAAATAATTTTCGCTTATGCAATCCATTTGCATCGACTAAATTTTTATAATTATTACGTACTGCACAATAGTCGTTTTTCAAACTTATTATTAATGAAATGAATGTATACGTTAAACTGCATTTATACACGATCGAGTTCCGTATATTTTATTTTATAGTGAAAATATTTTTCACTTTCGCAATATGTTTGCATCGACTAAAATTTGTTATTTTGTGTTTTATTTCGAAACAATTTTTAAAACGCATTATTAATGAAATGAAGGTCAATTTTAGAATAATGTTTTAAAATAATGATTTGGGTAATTAGAATCATGCACAACATTGGGTAAACAATTATATTGGATCTCTATATGTTTCATATTGAAAAGCGAAAACCGCATACACGTTACACACAGTGTAAAATTTCTGTTTCAAATTTACGACAATATATTTTATATTTTAAAATGTTGGCCCATTGTGAAGCCTATTCAAGGAAAATAAATGAAAATTTATCCCAATAGCAATTTTTACAATATTCAACACCGAGAGTATATTTACATATCCGTATCTTTGGCAGTAGCAAATGTTAGATTTGCGCGTTATTAGTATGCGTTTGCCTTTAGTTTTTATTTTAAGCTGGTGTACGGAGCCTGCATCAAATGAAATTTAAATTTGAGAAATCTACATAAAAGTTAATTTTCGTATAAAACACTACCAAATGAAAATAATCATTGTTATCATTAATAATAGTATATCAAATCTGAAATAATGGAGTAAATATTTATCTTCTTCATTTAAGTTTTGATGTGAATAACGGTTGGGGGGTCTATGGTTGGGGTATCTCTGGATGAAATCAGAGCCTTATGAGAAATGTAACCACTTCGGACATTTATATCTTCGAACCTAATAGATAAATATATAAACACTATCTTGTTTTGTAGAAAATAATTTTTTATAAATATATGGTTTTAAGTTTATGGTTTTAAGTTTTGGAATAAAATAAATAATTGTGGTATTGTAATGAATGAAAGGAATGGAAAAAAGTTTATTAATGAAATGCTGCTTTTATATACAGAGCCAGGCGGTTTATATTTCGATGACGTCATTTGAATACAGTTCATTTGTTTTCGATGACGTTTTCAAATATAATAAATTGTTGTAGTATTGTGATAATTTTTCAAATATTACCGCTGAATGTATCGCATTTTAGAGATGTTTATATCAGGAAATTTATATTTCAATGAAGTCATTTCAATAACGTTCATTTTTTTCGATGAAGTTTTTAGTTTTCAAATATAATAAATGAATGTATTAATGTGATAATTTTAAAACTATTACCGCTGAATTTTTCGGGTTTTAGAGATGTTTAAATAAAATTGCATTGCAGTTGGAAAGCGTTTCATAATCAATGCTTTATGCGTGATTGATCTTTCTTGTTTTATATATATCTTTAAATAAGTGAATAAAACTTTCTAATTAGATCGTCCTTTGTAGAGGGTTCGTATAAAAAATAATTTTGAACTGATTTTATTAAAACGTGATACGTGACTATAGTCCGTCATCGTTCGAAACTCTATCATATTTGCTTAAATTAGAATCATGTCTCTACGACAAATCATCAAGAAATATTTACTCTTGAAATTTTCCTTTAAACACTTTGCATATAACGAACGCGTAATCCTAATTTCTTTAGAAAAATTGATTTAAGATATTGTCAGAACGACAAAATAAGTCTGAAATAGAGTACCTTCAATGCTTTTAACATGATTCATGCTTGGTAAAAGAGGTAAGACTGGGAACAAGTAATGAGCATAGAGTGACAGCAGGAGTTTTCATCTTCCCAATTGGATTGCCTTCGAAACAACTATTTCTCAAAGTTCCTAGATGGATCTATTATTTTCGAACATGTTGGGTGGAAAAATACGAAGTTTATTTCCTGAGGATACATTTGACAATACCAAGTCTTTTGATGCAGAAACAGTCCAAATAAAAATGATTTGTGTTTTAATTAAACACATCCTTCATATTATCTTAACAATTTTTGAGGTAGCAGATATCATTTACATAAATTTCTTCACATTATATTAATCTAGGCCAACGGCCGTACCGTGCTGAAAACACCGGTTCTCGTTAGATCACCGAAGTGAAGCAGCATCGGGCGCGGTTAGTACTTCGTGGGTGACCACCTCGGAACGCCGCGTGCTGTTGGCCATCTCGGGTACGGTATCCCCGCGGTTTGCGCGCTAGATTTGCACGCTGCCACAAATGCCGCCGTGTTCATGCGGAGTACGATCACGTTAAACATGTGGGTCCGTAAGTCCTTCCGAGAGGTTGGTGGTAGGGGAAGGAGGGTACGGTCCCTGTGGATGCCTCCCCCACTGGGTTCCGGTCTAAATTGGGTGGCACTTCCCGGCCGTCCATACAGTTACCTTACACCTTTCTGGTAGGTCGGACGGTCTGGGTCTCAACAACATTATATTAATCTCTTTCCGGTCGTACAAACGGTTACCTTACACCTTTCTGGTAGGTCGGACGGTCTGGGTCTCAACAACAACAACAGGAACATTATATAAATCTAGGGCGTGGTAGCCCAGTGGTTAGCGTGCGGGAATTGCGCTTGGTAGACCCGGGTTTGATTCCCGCTACTGCCAAAACTGCCGCCGTGTTCACGCGGAGTACGATCACGTTAAACATGTGGATCCGAAAGTCTTTCCGAGAGATTGGTGGTAGGGGAAAGAGGGTGCGGTCCTTGTGGAAGCTTCCTCCACTGGGTTCTGGTCTAAATTGGATGGCACTTGCCGGCCGTCCAAACAGTTACCTTACACCTTTCTCGTAGGTCGGACGATCTGGGTCTCAACAACAACAACATTATATTAACCTATTTCGTTATTTCAAGAACGTGTGAATATCAATATAGGTGCAGATAATAGCGGTAATCTCGAAAGGTTAATTGAAGTAATATTTATACAAAAAATTTAATATATACACAATTTAATATATACACATTTATGAAGTAATATTCATATACACATTTGAAATTTTGTATTTAAACTAAATATAAATATATTAGTTGCATTTTTTTGCCTTTGAAATGTACTTATTTAAGTTAATGTATAAGACAAACAAGAAAGATCAGTCAAGCATTGATTATGAGACACTTTCCAACTGAAATGCAATTTTACTTATGCGTCTCTAAAATGTGATATATATTCAGCGCTGATAGTTTTTAAGTTATCACAGTACTACAGTAATTTATTATACAAGAAAACTTAAAACTTAGTAAAATACATTGCTAGTTACACACAATGAATTTTATTCAAATGACATCATCGAATCGTCTGCTTATCTTTTATATCCCGGACTCCAGAGCTAAATAATTTTGCATGAAAAAAATTCAGAAATTCCTATACAACTCGTCTTGCAATCGCTTGATTTGTTTGCATTTTACGAGCAATAGAAATTAGGCTCAATGTAGGAATAATCAAAGTTCAGTGATCATTTAAAATGAAAAATATTGTAATTTCGTTTACACAGAATTTATATGCACAGATTATAGGCAAAAAAATAAAGCGGTTTTATAATGGATGAAAAACTAAATATAAATTTAAACGTTCTTTAAGAATCACGAAGATTACACTGCTGAAAAAAAAATGGATGCCATATTTTATTTTGCAACGAGTTGCGTCATCTCTCCATATATCATGGGTGTAATTAATATTTCAATTTTTATTTAAATACTTACCCAACATATTTTGCTGAAAATTATTTTATACACTTTAGGTGATAATTTAAATATCTCCTATAATTTTCGGAGAAATTTGTGAATTTTAACTTTGCTTCCAAAATGTTTGAAAAATTAGGTCCCATAGGGTTCAATGTATTCCATTTTTTTTAACCCGGTTAAATCCGAAACTAAGTAGGTGATATTATTTATTTTCATTTCCATACGCTCCACAGACAATAACATGAAATTTCATTTTGATAAAGTCATACTTACGGGAGTTATCGTGCAAACAGACGGGCAGACAGAATGACCAAAATCATAAACACTTTGCAACAATGTTAGAAAGTGTTAAAAATGATGATTACATGAATATTTAAATTAACTAAAGAAGTTTCGTCCTTACTTATTACAGTTAAATTATTTTTGACAGTATGTCCATTTGACATACTTTACTTAACAAATATTCAACTTAAGTTCTTCAAATTTGTTGTTGTGACTATAAATATATTACTTAATACACTGAAAAGCATCTTGCATTTTGTACAAAAATAAATCTATTTTTAATTTTTCTAGTAAAATGATCCAAATATCATCGAAATATTACACATTTTTTTTGTTATTTTCAAATTATGGATACATGCATCTACAATTTTAGGTATTTTGAATGACACACGTTTGTTACACAAATGCGGAAAATTTTATCATTGTACCTTGAATACGTTTTATAAATGAGTACATAAACAAGGAAAAAATACGACTTGAGAAAAATGCAAAAACAATATATACACATACAATAAATATACATGGCGACACTCCTCCAGCGATTTGCATAAAGCCACCAAATCAAATAGTTAGCATAAATGCGATTAGCATAAAAATTTTCTTTCTTGATCTCCAGAGAGTCTCTACTTTGCATGCGACGCATGCGCAACGCCTCTTCACTGGCTCATAATAGCCAGCCCCAGAACACTTTTATAAGCGATACGGACATTCGTATTCGGATGACTACGTTCACACGCGTTATGATGTAGCGCCATGTTATGTAAATAACTTGTGAATATAGTTAGTATATTCCTGTAAATTAACTTCTATTTTATAAATGTTTCTGTAATGTTCGTAAACTACATTAACGTTATATTCTTCACATGTCCCGAAAAATAGAAATACTAAAATACAAGAAATTACAAGCATGTAAGATTCTCCTGATATCTTATTATAATTATACACTACTTGATGCATTATAGTGATTTTTTCATATGTTTAAAACAAATATAAAAATTTGCATTTTAGATAATCTAAATATTCCCTTATCTGTCGTATCACACATATACTGTATGAAATAAAGAATACATAAGTACATAAATGTGAAATACTATATGATATACATAAATGAAAAATTTTAAATTATAGAAAATCGCATGAGTAAGATATAGTTTGGTAAACTTACTTTAGAAGTTTTTATATAAACATAACTTCAGTTAGTGAAAAGAAATTTTCCCTTTAGATAATCTGTAACTCTTGCAACAAAACTTCTGTGACTTCTGCGATTGCTTTCAGAAAAAACATTCCTCGATGAAATATGATACCTTCCTGTTTTAAGATCATTCTTTTACTGCAATACTAGTAAAGAATGGAAGTATATAATGGACATCTACTGACAGCTAAAGTTTTCATTTTCCTGATTAGTTCCTTTGTTCTTGAGATTATTTTGGCAATAAAAAACAGTCGAGATTTTGTCTTTTACGTACAATTGCCTACACTGTTTCTAAAAAATTGTATCTCTAGTATATTTTTAGTTATTAAATATATATTTACAATTTCGAAAAGTTTCAGAAGGAGTGTAGAATTTTGTTATGTAATGTTCACTCTTCATGGATGTATATAAGATTAATGAATAAAAATTTTTATACAAGCTGCTAGTTAATATATAAATTTGGAAGTGTTGCGTTAATAATATGTAGTCAAATAAAAACACTATTCAGAAAGAAGTTTATCATCAATATTGTACATAATGCTCTGAATCTATGCAGCATATAAAACCAACAAGTACTTGGTTGCCGGCTTAGGTGTTCCTGTGGGTATTTTGGGAAATTAGATTGCAGACTATAATTCAAAACAAGAATGAAAATCAGAAATTACAATCATAGACTTTACCCAAATCATTGAGCCGAGCTATATCGATTAAAATATTAATTATAGATATTGTCCTAAGACTTTGATGAATGGGAGAACCGCATTTTGCTGCCAGGACACTATAAACACAGAAAAACTTATCTTTGACCACTAACTAGCTAGTATAGGGAGAATTCAGGAATACTGGCCAGGCAACCGTGGAGGTTTTTGCCTATTAGCGGCCAGTCCCGGGGGTCAATCTCTATTCCAGCGGAGACGCAGCCAGGTCGCTGACTTGGCGAAATTATTCACCGGGTAGGGTCTGAGAGAAGGCCCGCCAAGCTCGACACCAGCCACCGGTCAGCCCTTGGCTGGGGCCATGAATAGGCACAGTTCATGGGCGCGACCACCTGGAAGAATCTGGGCCTGAACGACTCACTGGTTCGACGGGCAGTTCATCGTCGAACAGGTAACCAGATTGATTTTCCCCCAGCAGACGGAGGACCAGAGGTGCAGACCTCAGATCCGTACACCGCAATCTTTGGCGGAGCCGCCCCCTGGGGGGGGGGCTAGTATAGGGATACGGGACTTTTCATCAGTATCTACTTTTTGGAAAATAACATCATGTTGTTTGTTCACTGATCATGTGTACACTATATAATAGAATGCCCCCATACTATGATGCTGTCTAATAATGTTTCCAGATGCAAAGCATTTTAATAAATGGCTCCAATGCATGCTAATAAATTAGGTGCTTTGCAAAAAGGTAAACTAATTGTGCCCGAATTGAAAAAAAATCAACTATACTGGCCCATACACCAACTCAGTACCTAACATAATTACTGTTCGCTTTATTCACAAATATAATCTGGATTTTGTTTTACAATAGTTTGTTAAATTATTATCAAACCTTAGTTATAAAGATTAGATGCATTAAGCACATTCAAGAAATAGTTTATCTTACCTCTAAATATGTCCATTATATGAAACTGTGCAGTATATATCGCAGTTGATTTAGTGTTGTAAGCAACGTGTTTTGAAGTTAAAATTGATAAACAGTGTAATTGAAAAATGTGTTTACACTTTCATAAAGCTGTAATAAACAATAATTCAGGAATACCTGATCACGACACTTAATCCTGGTCACGGCACCAAATGTGGTGACGAGTTTTAATGTTGCGAAGTATTTTACGATATTAATAAGATCATATTCCCATGACGGTGGTTTACGAAATTAATCGGTTCTTGACCTTCCTAAATTTAGAATTTAGCATACACACAAGTACCACCGAGGTTCATATTTTACCCAGGTTCACCCTCCTGTCCGGGAGTAATAAAACTGCTAGATGGCCTACCCGAAACTCTACAAAACCAAAACAAACAATAATACATAAACCCTTACCTTTCAAGTGCGTCATCTTCTTCAGCTATAAATTTATAAATAATACACAACTCAGATGGTATAATTAAACACACAGAAATTAAGTTAACTGAAATTACTTTATTAGAGACGTTAAGTTATATGGAGTTAAATAAACAAATGCTGAATTCTTATAAGCCGAGTGCCACTGGACTCTGGCGCAAGGAACTTATTCAAAATGCCACCGACTTTTGAGCTGCAGTAATAATAACGTAATAAACATGTGGCGAAACAGTAGTAATAATAAATCATATATTTTATACAAATTAGGTATGGTCAAGACAACAGGGGGAACGAGCACTCAAAGAATGAAATTATTCTAAATATATTAAATTTTAATAGCCAGTTTTTTAAGCCTTATAATTTTTGACTCACCCTTCATTGAGTCAAAATAAGTTCGTAAATAATTAAGAAAATCTGACGTACGTGAGAAAGGATGTAAACGGCTTACCTCAAGCCACGAAGTAGTCGTGAAAATTCATATAAAACTAAACTCCAGACATTAGCATAGTACCCGAACGGTGTTATTTCCCGTTTTCCGTGAAGAAAGGTCGGCACACCATTTCTAGGCTGCACCAGACATGACCCGTCCTGGGCATTCAGCGTCATTAATCGGTGCTCAGACAGTCACGGACTCAGATCCGACATGGGTCTAGGGCCAATCCCACAGGCAGCGTTGTAGTCATTAATCAGACCAGGCATTGGCCTCTGGCAAACAGGCTCCGAATCGGACTCGGCATGAGCCTCAGATCGTCCCACAGAAAAGTCGATGTCGATGACAATTCCTCGATCCGGAAGGGCTCGGGTCATCCATCTGCAGCATGGTCACATTCCCCAAGCTCACGGGCCTCAAGGAACCGACCTAGTGGCCGAACTCCCGAAATCCGAAGTGAGAGTCGAAAATAGCTTGGGACGAACTCGGACTACCGCAGAAAGCTTGGCAGTCAAATTGGGGAATGCGCCCAGAAAAATGGTTCAACGTCCTTTTATACTACCAACATACGGACCTACGAGAAAGCTTAAAAAACAATATTTCCCGCCGAAAATTCGTTCACACGCCATCAATATGTAACACAAAGCCAGATGTTCATCTGTCGCGTCAGTTAGTCGCACCAGGCACTGCCTCGCACTGTTCGAACACTTCATTTCAGCCGAAAATATATACAATTACAATTAAATCTTTACGCGACACTTATTTTTTCGCCAGCCAAAATGACCTTGAACTTAACGGAAAATAATTCTCTTTGAGTGCGCGCTCGTTCGAAATAATACTTTTAGAAATGCCTCCAGTTGCGGTTAAAGGAGAGAGATATTTCTAAAATATAAATTTCAGAAATGCATGAAAGAGGGAGTTGAAGACAGAATTAATTAAGTTTAAAAGCTGTATATAAATATGAAGATCAGAAATACATTATAGATTTATACGTTTAATACAAAAGTAATGCGAGATCCAAATCTCGTCATTACACACTATAATGATAGATTGACGGAAAAATTTCAAAGTTTCATTTGGTATTGGGATGTAACTGATGTTTGGCGCAAGCGCCATTAAAAATGTTATTGTAGCGCCACATCATAAGCTATTTTGTGTTTTGCAAGACATGTAGCGTCACAGCAAAATTCACTACAAGTTCCAACAGTGATCACAACCTCGAAATCTACCGCAGATGAACCAACGGATGACTATTGTCATTACAGCCATAGACACTGACTTACGTTTCTGTCTATGGTTTTCATTGATTTTCGTTTTAATGTCTAACGCATGGTAGGTGGTTTCCTACATTTTGTCTTTGCAGCATTTTAACTAATTTGTATTTTTATCATTGTGAACATCGATTTCTATAAATATTATTTGGAAATATGCTATCAATTAGTAATAGTGGTTTTGGGTTTAAATCTTAGTATTGAACCATCCAGTAAGATAATTGTGCCGATTATTCTTATTTTTAAATATATTTACTCTATCGTAAAATGCAGTTAAATAATTAATTATTAATCAGTAGATTAACCATACATGTAAAAAATGCACTAAAACTTACTGTGTACATTGCGTTGGTGGCCGCAAAACCCACCTAAATTTAGCATAACGGGATAACTAAGTTAGAACTAAAAGGTTAACAGAAAGAAACAACATTTATTTCATTACATAATTATCTTACACTCTTAAAATTGACAAAGTTTAGAAGTATCATTCTATTCGAATACACATAAAAGTGGTTGAAGGGTTGTAATGCCAGATAATTAGTATTTTGATTGGATCACGTGCTGGGATGAATAAATTAGTTTTTTTAACACAATTTTTGAAGACATACTCCTATAATTCTAATTGTACGGTACCTGAGAAAGTCCGTCACACCTTTGAAAAATTTCGGCCGCGTTAGCCCGGTGGTTTGCGCACTTGATTTGCACTCTGCCACAACTGCCGACGTGTTCATGCGGAATACGATCACGTTCAACATGTGGGTCCGTAAGTCCATTCGAGAGGTTGGTGGTAGGGGAAGCAGGGTACGGTCTCTGTGGATGCCTCCCTCACTGGGTTACGGTCTAAATTGGGTGGCACTTCCCGGCCGTCCAAACGATTACCTTACACCTTTCTGGTAGGTCAGACGGTCTGAGTCTCAACAACAACAACAACAACTTTGAAGAAGCACACCGATGCTTTTCCACACTTTACACTTTTTTGTAACACCAGATGTACATGCGAGCTCTCCTCCGAATTTATCCATACATCAAAGGCACTCACACTAAATCGAACTGCTACTACAGCTTGCTCTTCAAATATGCAACTGACTTAACCCCTGCTTGACCTTATTTTTATATTATTTTCTTCTGCCAAATGGTCTACGTGCCTTCCCTTTAGTATGCGGAGACACCGTCGCCTTCTCGGTTACCGACAATGGGCTTAGCGTTTGAATATTCACCCCCCCCCCCCGCATTCACCCTGCTTCCACCATCTCACATTTATACCAATTATTTAATATTTTAGATTTCTGGCATTACAATAATCACTAATTTATATGACAAAAAAGATAGTTTTAATTTTAATATAAATAAAATATTAAAATTTAATTTTTGTATATCTATTCAATTGTTTAGTAATAATGTAGTGTTAAATAATATTATTTAACAACTATTCAGAATTTTTAGATTATCTGCTACATATATCATAATGTGCATATTAATAACCTTGAAAATACTAGTAAATTATATACATTTCCAGTATATCTAGTTAATGGTATAGTGAAAAAGTTTCAATTAGCTAAACATTCTTGAATTCATCCTCCTTATTATAATATTTAGCTTAATCATTCTCGTTCTCTTTTTTTTACATGTCATTATCATTCACTTATTCAGATACTTTTAACTCATTTTCTTTACGTTTTACTTCATAGGGGTACTTCCTAATTTTTCTTCTTACAGACAACACTGATTTTTATCTCAGGCAAGAGATTGGCAATTTTCACACCAGTACTTTGTGATTATAATCACATGGATTTTTTTTCTGGTAAAGTATGTCGGTTGAGTATATAGAGTTCGTAGTTATTAACTATATCTGTATTAAGAAACAAGAATTATTCTTGGTTAATTTAGATAGATACTACTCAGCATTGACGACGAATTTATTCTAAATTGACCTTCAGCTTAAAGCGATTCCACTTTATCGGTATGATTCCCTTGTCTTACTTATTCATTTTAGAATTCTCTTCATTGTTATTTGTTGTTTTTTCATTGATTGCAATCTATTAGGCATTGTTTCATTTTTGTACTTCTCTTTATGTATCTCATCCATAGTTGCTGCATCTATATTTTCTTACTGGTTAGAAAGTCATGGTGCTTACTGCCCGGATTTTTCTTTTCTTGAGATTAAGATGCTTGAGATTAAGATGGTTGAGATTAAGATGCTTCCACACAAAACAGTATCGACAATGTAAGTTCAATGCACTTCATGGTCGAAGTTCTTGCTTTTCCTGTTGTTTGGGTGCTTTTACCTTGGCACATTAGGGGGACCGACCATTGTATTGCATAGGTACCGGGAGCGTTTACACGGGCTGTAAAAGCTGCTTTAAACGGGAAAGAAGAGTCGCAATCCTCCTCTGCCATTTTATGCAAGGCATTTGGTCATCCCTGTTATTTAGAATCCTTTTATATTCCTTATATATATATATATAGGAAAAATGTAATAATAAAAATAATCAATTCAAGTAATCGGGAAATATTAACATCACCATAGAAACAAAACCACGGCCATAATGCCGATAATAGAAAAGAACAGCACCGGCCCAAATTCGAAGATTAAATTTAATTAAATTCATCTTCAGCTCTGAGTATTTAATTCTAATTAACTCAAACAAATGCCTGTTTCAGATTGGGTAATAGTACATTATTATAAATGTCCAAACTCAGACTGCAGCTACCAAAAGATAAAAATATAAGATAAGAAAAATTAGGAAACCAAATATTACCATGAGGCAGGAACCCTTCTTCTTTCACCACGTATAAATGCGATCAACGTCAACAGTATGAAAAATATCGAGAAGCACCGGTATGATCATGACGAAATACAGCCTAGGAGGCAGAACAAAGTTCACAGCGACCCTCCCAGATCCGTCCAGTGAGTCAAAGTAGGAGACAGGACAATTACCCATAATTAAAACAGAATATGAACATGAAGCATCGATGAAAATTCTTACTAAACAAGTGATTCATAGACGAAATGGATAAACGAGAATGCCACTATACACCATTATGAAGGCGCTCAAATCGTAGTACCAAACTGGCTAAAGTTACAATTTTTAGTGAAAATATAATTCAAAACATTAATATTAATGTATCCTATTTTCTGATTTTTATTTTTCTAATTGTTTTAGTTTAGTTTATTGTTATTCATTTTAATTTAATTATATAATTAATTAATAATTATAATAATTTATATATATATATATATATATATATTTGTTTTTTAAATAATTCTGGGGCCCTTGACCATAACAATTTGCAGAATTTCAGAAGAATTCCGTAGAAAATTGTATGACTACAACTGCATTAATCTAACTAATGCTGTGCAGCTAGCTGCAAGAGGCAATGGCTGAAAATACTGCTGATTTTTATCGCCAAAGGACAGGCCAAATAGAATTGTGGTAATTGCGGATCGATTTGGGATACCTCGGAAACTCAGAGCAAACATAAATAAAACGTTTATTGCGCCAGCTGTTTGGCGTGTTTTCCGTAGATTAATGTAATTGCATGTAGGTAATAAAACATTCGAAAGATAAGTAAAGTTTTTTAGGAAGTGACATTCCTACAAAAAAAAATTGACAACATGAGTCGCTTAATTTTTATTACTCTTTCATAGAAATAAGTGGTAAAAAAGCTGGCAACTATTTATTTGCATCTGCTGTTTTAAAATGAATTAAAAAAACAAAAATTTCACCACGAAGTTTAACTATTTTATAATGCTTATACTGTATAAATGCTATTAAAAATGCACATTATTTTATTGTTTTAAAGCTATATAAATAAAATTAAAAAATATGTTTGTCCCATCATCACGGGTGAACGGCTGACCGAATTTGATGAAATTTTGTGGGTAGCCTTGAAATAGCTCCCCTTAAATTTTATCCAGATTTCAAGTTTCTAAAATCGGGGGTTGTTGCGTTATTTATGAAAAACGAGACTTTTTCTAGGAGTTCTACTCTTTAACTCCCTGATTTCTCCGAAGGAAAAGGTTGGAAATCATTTATTTAAAATGTGAAAGTGAATTAAAACTTTATCTCTGAGTTTGGTGGAAGATTTTTGAGTAAATTAGTCACTATCTGAAAACATGAATTGTTTGAAACCGTGAATGTTTGAAACAGGAATTTAAATGCAAAATCTATCACCATGGTTTATTTTTCTCATAAGCTTTCAATCAACAATGAGAAGTATTAAGAAATCAAACTGATTATTTAAATATTAGAATTTGATGACGAAAATTCTGTCTTATATCATGGTGCTCGGCAACGGAATTAATTTAAATGTGTTTGCTAATGTTTATTATTATTTTTTCAATTTGAATATTAAGTAAATGGATGTAAAAATATATCTAAACAAACTGTTTAATTTTTTCTTTCAATTAGATTAATTGCAGACTGCGTACATCACTTTCATTTATTTTGACAAACAGTTTTCAAGCTTATACTGTGTTTAACTAATAAACTCATATATTGTGTTTAGCCAATTGCATTTAGCCAATGGCTGAATCAGAAAAAGAGTAGAACGGGTGGATCTTCTACTAATTGTATATCTTCTAGTACAATTTTAATGTTTTCATTTAAAATATACAAACGAGATCAGGATGTTTTTTTCTGATCTGCAAATTCCGAGCTACGAATTTGATAGGATATCGCTAACTTTGCAATTTTTGTTAAACGTTTCCAAATTGATGGAAATGTCGCCAAATTGATAAAAATGACGCAAAATAATAAAATTTATTTTGTTTTGTTAGAAGAGAATACTGAAATGATGTTTCGTTAACATTTGTCTGACAGTACAACCGTTCTACGTAACACATTTAGCGAATTTTTAAAATGTCACCAAATTGATAAAAGTGTTTGTAAATCCATAAATATATCTTGAAATTGATAAAATTGCGCTAAATATATGAAATTGATTGTGTTTTGTTAGGGGATAGTATTGTGATGATGTTTTATCAATTTGTCGCCAAGTAGGAGAGTCAGTTCTATAGTCCCACTTAGCGTACAATTTGACAATTTTTTAAATTCTTTTTTGTAGTCAAGCCTTCCATAGATATAACATTACTCAGACGATATTTTATCCACCAATTTATTTGAAGCAAATGATATCATGTCGCTTAGCAACGGATTTATATCCAATGTGTTTATGCGGCAGACTATTTTTATTAAATATTTTCCTATTTGAATAATGGAAATATCTATATAAAGTAAATGTCATTGCCATGACATTTTTGACTGCATAATATGAATTACAGTCTTCAGGTTTAAACATTGTTATTATTGATATTTTCGGGGATTATTGATTCTGAGATTATTGACATTTTCAAGTTATTATGCCATTGTTTTATTGCATCAAAAATTGTTGAAACACATATATTGTACGTTGTGCGAGTAATTTTCTACAAGTACACGGGTATATCTTCTAATCTACTAGAATATAAGTAGTATAGTATATTGGCATATATTTTGACATATATTGACATATATTGGAATCAAGTACAGTCTTCTGGTATGAAAATTATCAGGATTATTGATATTTTCAATTTATTAAGTCATCTGCTTTATTTTGGCTGAAATTGAGACTCATATTGCAATACGGGAAATCTTCTACTAACATATATTCAATTCCTTGATATTATAAGTAGTACAGATATATCTTCCCATATACTTTTAGCACTTTCATTTTGGCATATATTACAATGAATTACTGCTTTCAGTTTTAAAGTTTACGGGTTTATTGATATTTTCAATTTATACATGTAATCTACTAATACAGGTTAAAACTTCTAATATTAGCGTATGTAAGTAGTTCGGGTCCTATACAATTTTAACGCGTTTATTTTGCATATATTAATTCAAATCCATATTTTTGGTAAATTTGCTTACAAAAGGGGGCAGGATGTTTTATTCTTCAAATCTGCCCGTGAAGATAATTTTGTATCACGATATCATATATTCTTAAACTTCTTTTTATGAGAATTATATTAAATATTTTAACAGGATATTTTGATTATAAATGTCATTTAGTATCTATAAGAATTTGCACATGATTGTGAATTTTAAGGTTCTTTATATTATATACTCCGTACGAAGAACAGATATTCTGCTATTTATACAATATTGTAATAAAAATAAATCCGTAATAAAAGAAATTTGTAATAAACAGTTTGTAATAAAAAGAAATTCACGGCACTGTTTGTAATAAGAAGAAATGCCACCGATTTGTATAAGAATTGCAAACGACATTTGTAATAGGATTGCACGACAAGCAACTGGAGCGCGATCGCTGCGGGCGGTTTCTCACAGGCATCGGTGAAGATGGGAGATCCGCGCTGATGTGGCAAGGGTATCAATACATTGTATACACCGATTGATGGCGACGAGATGCTAGTAGAAGATAGGCAATGATGACTCGAAATCTTTAAATTTACCTTTTTCTTTATTTGATGAGAAATTATGGTGTTTCAAATTATATACATCAAGAAGTATTAGACATCTAATTTATTGATGATGATACTTGAAGTTACACTTAGATTTTTTTTCAACATTACAGAGCAATATTCGTTGAATATAACTACGGATCCGATAATGGTTTGCGCCGGTTAGACATCTCAGAATAATCAATCTATGATGAACAAATCTCGCGACTCTTCGAAATTACATTAAAACGCGACTTAAACAATTTACTTCATTATTAATTTAATTTTAGATACATCCTTTTAAAATGCATTCTGTTCTTTGCCCCGCGGCCAAGAACACGTCCGATTGCTTTGGAATTGCATCGCTAACTGAACTATTTACCAAAAACAGACATAAGCGTCTTTAATATACTTGCGCAAGTTCATGACGAAAGAAAAAGAGTTCCCATGTTAAAAGATATGAAATGCAAATGCGCGGTATATGTACAAACGCGCGGGAGCAAAACCCTACGCCAAAGTTTACCAAAACTGAGGGGAAATATCCAAAAAGGCCGAATACAGAAATGGCGCTTTATCAGTTTGGAATAAAATTTTGAGAACAAGTTTTTGAATCGAAAGTAAAATAGAATTCGCCGAAAGTTAAATTTTGAAAGAAAATAATTAATAAACAAGGGCATGCATTTCATAACAATATCACTCACCTATGTACCACGGGCGTGATGTAATCCGGCACCTACTAATGTAAAAGCTTGTAAATTCTAAAAATAAATTGCATTTTACGTGAAAATACACAATGTTCTGTATATATGGGCGCGGTAGCCCATTGGTTAGCGCGCTGGAGTTGCACTCGGTAGTCCGGGTTCGATTCCAGCCGCTGCCAAAACTGCCGCCGTGTTCATGCGGAGTACGATTACGTTAAACATGTGGGTCCGAAAGTCCTTCCGAGAGGTTGGTGGTAGGGGAAGGAGGGTACGGTCCCTGTGGATGCCTCCCCCACTGGGTTCCGGTCTAAATTGGGTGGCACTTCCCGACCGTCCAAACAGTTACCTTACACCTTTCTGGTAGGTCGGACGGTCTGGGTTTCAACATCAACAACAATGTTCTGTATAATATCTTCATTAATACTCGTGATAAATATTGATAAAACATTGTAAAGGATATCAGATAAAGTTTATGTTAGGTTGCAAAAATCACCAATGAAATAATATTCCCAGTCTTCTGCATTACTACACACATCATGAGTCAGGAGTCGGACGGTCTGGGTCTTCAACACATCATGAGTCACGGCCGTCCAATTAGATACTCAAGTCCTCTGGATGAGTCGGACGGTCTGGGTCTTCACACTCACACATCATGAGTCTCACCGGCCGTCCAAACAGTTGCTCAAGTCCACTGGATGAGTCGGGCGGTCTGGATTTTCAACACATCTTGAGTCTCCGGCCGCCCATTTTGCTGCTCCATGTTCTCGGATGAGTCGGACGGCCTGGGCTTTCGACACATCATGAGTCTATAGTTACCTTACACCTTTCTGGTAGGTCGGACGGTCTGGGTCTCAACAACAACAACACAACATGAGTCTAAGCGATCTATTTTGCGCACTGAATCCGCATCTCATCATTCTCTCTATTAAGTTATAGCAATAGATGTCAGCTTCATGATAGTTATTTTTTAACATAAAAATGTCTCGCATTTTTCTCTACTTTTCCAACTGTTATATTTTGTGTTAGTAGTACTGGTTTGGGTAAAGGAGCCACTAGTACTAGAAAGTGTTTCATTTTTTTCTTTTTTTTTGCTGGATTTGTCCCATTCTCGCCTACAAAATTACATATACTGTAAGTGTTTTTTACCCCAAAATTTCATTTTGCCAAATTCACGAATTTGTTAAGAAAACACAGTTTACGCTTCCTAAAGATATTTTGAACGCTTATGTACTGTCTATGAACTCACCATAAAGTTTGTGAAATCTATATAATCTTTAATTATAATTCCCATTCTTTACGTTTTGAATTATGAATTATTCTTCATTAACACACATTTTATTGGTTCGATTAATTAGACCACGTTTCTGCGATCTTGTGGGGAAGGCAGGATAAAACTTTTGGTTCGGTTGTAGAAAGAGGGGAATGAACAATTAATTAATCGATGTGTGACCACACAAAGGTCTATAGCGGCAACTACGGATTCGTTTGAGATGAAATACAGATGTACAAAAGGAATCCCCCAGATAAAAAATTCAGTATAGGCGAGTGGAAGTAGAGAACAAGCTTCAGTAGCAAAATCCTGCATCTTCAACTGAAGTAAGAAATATGCGACAACTAGGTAAGAAATATTCGAGTATTTTCTTGAGTACGCGAAGTTTGCTGATAATCAACGGCTGTGAAATAGTTTGTATTTTAAATTGTGTATAGTTTTAGTTGAACTAGCTAATAGATGAGTTCTTAATAGCTTAATCGATGAGTTCTAAATAGTTTTATTTTCGAGTTTTTGAATAATTTGTGTGCGAAATTTTGGACATATTTCGAATGCTTTTGTGCCGCTTGTGTGTGTGTGTGTGCCTTTGATATGTGGACGCGCGGATTTGATCACGCAGAAACAAATGTATATAGTTATATAAGATTTTATGTATAGATGTAATATGTATAAAATTATAATGCGATAGAAATTTTATGTAATTTATAAGATTCGGATGCGTAGTATTCAAAGTTTAATATTTTCAGAGCACTATTGTTATACAGAACATTGTTAATTCGTCTTACAGTAATAATACTGCAGTAAATTTCATCATCACGGGAGAACAGATGCACCGAATTTCATGAAATTTTGTGGGTCGCTGTGAAATAACCCCACAAAAATTTTTCGTGTATGTTTCAAGTTTCTATGACCTCGGGTTGTTGAGATATTAGCAAAAAACTTTCAATGAAACTTTTTAAAGAGATAGCATTATGCAGACGATATTTTTTCCGCAAATTTATTTGAAAAAAATTATATCATGTCACTTAGCTGCAGATTTAAAGCCAATGTGTTTATGCGTCAGACGCTTTTTATTAAATATTTTACGGTATAGATAATAAAGAAATGTATATAAAATAACTTTCATTGAAATTGCAATTTTGACTAGAGTACGGCAAGTCAAAACGCCAATTGTGGTCTTAAGCTTTAAAGATTGCGGGAATTATTGATATTTTCAATTTATTAAATCAACTGTTTTATTTTAAGATTTTTGAAACTCCTATATTGTAGTACGGATAATGTTCCACTAATGCACGGGTAGGTCTTCTAAACTACGAGAATATAAGTTCTACGGGTAGTATCTTACCGTACAATTGTAAAACTTTCATTTCCCAATATATTGATTCAATTTCATGCTTTTGTAAATATATTTGCAGACGAGACCAGGATGTTTTATTTATCAGCTTTCCTTGTGCAGAAAATTTTATACAGCGATAACAGAAATTCTTAAACTTCATTTTAGGAGAATTGATTTAAATATTTTAATACAATGTTTTGATTAACAATGTCATTTTGAATACTATAGGAATTAGCACATGACTGTGAATTAAGTTTCTTCATGATTTACATGCCGTGCTAAAAACCGATATACGTCGAGAAAAACAGCTATTCTTGCTTTAGTCATACATAAAAATATGTGGAACGTATTACCCAAATCATCTGAGTTTATCAAATTTATAGACATATAATAAGCGTAAGAACATAAACTTAACAAGAAAAAATAAATAATTTAACATAAATTATAAACAAAAACTACACAAAACATTTTTTAAAGACTGATATTAGTTGGGTAAGATAAGTAATTGATGAGCAAGTTTGGACTATATAATATTCAAATACTTCCCTAACTTAAAACTTAATCGAAAAAAATGAACATTCAAATGACGGCATTGAAATATAAATTGCTTGGTTTAGGCATCTCTAAAATGCGATACATTCCTCGGTAATATTTTTAAAATTATCACAATACTACAACAATTTATTATATTTGAAAACTTCATCGAAAGCGAATGAAATTTATTAAAATGACGTCATCAAAATATAACACGCCTGGCTCTCTTTATAAAAGCAGCATTTCATTCATAAACTTTTTTTCATTCATATAATTCATCACAATACTATAATAATTAATTTATTTAAAAACTTAAGACCGTGGAGGTACAAGTAATTAAACTCTATGCTTAAAGCTTCATCGAAAAAATTGCCCTTATCTGTGTAAAATCAATGAATGTTTCATTTATATCAGCTATACAGACTTCATGAGTTAAATAACTTTGCGTTAAAGAAATGCAGCAATTCTTATACAACTCATTCTACATCTTTTGGTGTTTACATTTTCCATAAGTGAAAATTAGGCTTCATTGCAGAAATAATCAAATTTGGACGATCATTTAAACTCAAATATATTGTAACTGCGTTGTTTCAGTATGTAGATGCACAGAATTTAGGCAAAAATAAAGAGGTTTCAGGACGGATACAACCCTACATAGGAATTAAAAAGAACTTTAAAAATCAGGATTTTAACACAAGATGGATACCATATTTTATTTTGAAGTGGGCCACGAGATCTCTTCATACAATGGTAACGTGATCTCTTTA
Source organism: Amaurobius ferox (assembly GCA_951213105.1). Classification (NCBI taxonomy): domain Eukaryota; kingdom Metazoa; phylum Arthropoda; class Arachnida; order Araneae; family Amaurobiidae; genus Amaurobius; species Amaurobius ferox. The sequence continues at coordinate 13,120,216 of OX578148.1, forward strand.
TATAAAGGGTGTAATTATTATTTTAATTTTTATTTAAAAAACTACTGAATATATTTTGGTGAATTTTTTTTATATATTTTATGGGACTATTTGAATATTTCCTAAACCTTTCGAAGCAATTTGTGAATTTTAAATTCGCTAAAAAATGTTTGAAAGATCAGATCCCTTGGGGTTCAATGTATTTCATTTTTTCAACCCTGGTTCAATCCAAAACTAATTGGGTAGTATTATTCATTTATATTCCCATAGGTTCCACAGTCTGAATAACATACTAAAATTTCATTTTGATAAAGTCATTTTCGCGGCTGTTATCGTTCTAACGGACAGACAGACAGAGAGACAGAATGAACAAAGTCATAAACACTTTTCAACTGTGTTGTAAAGCGGTTATAAAAGGATAGGGAAAACGTTAACACATATGTTGAAAATGTTTAACATACCTTTAGACAAAATGTAATGATTTTAAAACGTCGTAGATTTAGAAAGTTACTGACTCATCTGATAAAAATTAAATAAAAATTAACGAATTAAATTCGGAAATAGAAAACCATTTTATAAAGTCTATTACTATAACCATATATTTGTGGCTAAATCAGTTAAACGTCAGCAATTTTATGATTTCTAATTATGGATATTTCGTTTTTTTTCCATCTTTGAGCTATTTATTTGAACAAAATAAGCAAAAGTAATGCCAGTGTTCAGCAAATAAATTTTGGAATAATTTCTACATTTCTTTCTCAATAGTGTTCCGTACATTTAGCGAATTTCATTCTCAATGCAAGAAAGGTATTATAATGAATTCATGCTTATCAACCCAAGAATGCGATTTCTAGGTGAGGTGGTGACGTGGGCCGTATTCTGAAGAGAAGCGGGTCGTATAAAAATCTAACAGCAACTACTTTTTCTCAGCCAGTTGCCGACCTCTGGATAGAACATTTCAATTTTTAAAATTTAATGATTAAAATTTTGATTAACAATTTGCACACAAGAGCTCTTAGACATATTTTGAAAGACTTTTAGATGATAAAAGATAAGTTTTATGTGTAGATACACATTGAATATATTTAATTTAATTGATAAATAAGCTGCAACTAATAAATTTGTCATCATCGTGTTAGAATCGGTTGTTTTAACCCTCTAACCTTGTTTTCCGAATATGAGGATTAATTTGATTGTTATCTGCAGTTAACATTTCATCCAGACCCACTGCGAATATTCACACATACTCAGAGCACTTCCTTGGTACATGTAATTTGAACCGATTACCTGTAGAATCGAAGGCCAGAGAGGAAAACCCTTTAACCTAGTTATGATCAGAGTATGGAAATTATGGTATAACCGAGATAAATCTGTTTAAAAACGTTAATGCAGCATTATATGTTTATTATTAGCCTTTAATAGATTTCAAATTTTATATATATATAAAAAACGCTACTTTAGAGTATTACCCGAATTAGTGTAACTAACTAATGTATTGTTTCGGAATACAGGAAATTAAATGAATACTGCATAAAATAAAAGGATAAAACACATTAAGAAAGCTGAGTTTTAAAATTGGTTCTCTTTTACAGAATGCATTTATAGAACACACTATTTTGCCGTAAAGGAATTCAGAAATTCAGAAAAAGAAGCTTAATTATTGTAACGTTGTACATTAGACTTTCTTATATAAAGCCTAAGATATCTTAAATAAACGAATTAGGATTAGTTGAGTACAAAGATTTAATATATAAATACATTTATTTAAACATATAGGAATTATTACTTCACTTACATACATATTAAGGGAAGGTATTGCGAAGGGGTCGGAAATTCCTAACATATTTTGTACACATACAGGGTGTTCCAAAAACATTGACCTCGGCTTTTATTCATTAAATATTGATCTTAGACATATATAATAAATTACAAAATTGCGTAAAAACGGTACAGAATTTTAAGAAATTGATAAAAATATTCAGTGGATTAAATATGAAGAAATGCAAAATTAAAATTTTTATACGCCTCCGTAAAAAAGCATTTCCAATAAGTAAAATGTGCCCCATACACTAATAAGGCGATGTACAAAATTTCAGCATTTTATCAGAGAAAGTCCCAGAGATATGTTTAAACAAAGTTTGTGAGGGTATAATCACAAATTAAATTGTAAATGTTTACAGCAAGAGTGCAAAGGACGCAACACAGAAATGCTTCATAGGCAAATAATATCTGCCTCTTATATCTTTAAATGGTCTTTGGCATGGATGGAAAACATTTTGAACAAGCTTTGTAATCTTTGTTTAAGTTATTATTTCTACACAGTGTATATACTTTTGTAACACTTTTGTACCAATAAATAGCAAAATTATTATTCATTTATGTAACCATTGTTTTCTTTCGTAATTTGTGAATGATCCCTGAAACGCGATTTGCCGACATGATATTTCCCCTCTGAGAACCCATGTCGATGCATCGAAATCTCTGGGACTGTTTGTGATAAAATGCTGAAATTTTGTACGCCACCTTATTAGTGTATGGAGCACATTTTACTCATTGGAAATGTTTTTTTACGGAGACAGTATAGAAAATAAAATTTTGTATTTCTTAAAATGTAATTCCCTTGAAAATTTTAATCGACTTCATAAAATTCTATACCTTTTTTCACGCAACTTTGTAATTCATTATATATGTCTAAGATCAATATTTAAGGTATAAAAGCCAAGGTCAATTTTTTGGGACACCCTGTATATATATATATATATATATATATATATATATATATATAAAATTTCGTACATACACTCATTTTTCATTCAAAAATTTCCACACCAAGAAAGAGTTGTCAGAATCGAGCGAAATTATATATATATGAGTGCAACGTTGCTATAAGTGATTACAAAATCAAAGAGAAAAATTACAAATGAATGGAGATTCTATTACCTTGTTGGGCCACCTCTAGCGTGAATGTGTGGGGTCACGAATTATGGGGGCGTGGCAAGGAAAATGTCAACCACCAGATACGCTAGATTGGTTGTGTGTGTTGCATAAAGTGGCTCGCACGTACAAGAAAATATTACAAGTTTAAACTTACAATTACATTACTTAACAATTTAATAACAAGAAACTTAACTATTTAATAACAAGGAACATTAACACAACGAAGTAGATTCACATTACATGCTTGGCTCAAAACGGCCACCGCGACTCACCTAATTTAATATATGCATGTTAGAGTTGAGATAACGAGACTCGTGAAAACCCACGAGACTGAAGTCGTGTCGATTGCAACATCTTAAATATCTTGCCACAGATATGTGCATTACAGCATTTACTGGTCAAGCAGAAGCTGCTGCGTAGTCCCCCAGCAACGGTGGCACCGCAGTACTCCCCTCACAGACTAAACACCGGTCTATAAACGCACCACAGGTTTAGACCGTCGCCGTCGGTCAGACGTAATCAAAGTATGGCGGCTAGAAATGGGAGTATCAAAAATTGTGTGCACTCATTTACATCCGGGCTCAGCAAGTAAGCTGACTTGACTCAGTCCAATGATACATTTTGCTTTTGATTATTTTGCAGAAAGGTGATCACCTAATCCGTCCTTGACAACACAGGGAATTGTCCTTGGTAAAGCGGAACTAATGGTCTCCTGACCGCGTCTACTGGCAAAAACACTTGAGGGCAGTTTTTTAAATCTCTAGAAACGTACACTTTATGTGTGGAATGATCAGTTGCCGAGATCTGTCTCGACTTCGACATTTGTTCCCTGAGTTTTTGTATAAACTCTATTGGAGCCATAACCTCTCTATCAGAATTCCGAAGCATATTGTGGCAACCACATTTTAAAATACAACTTGAAGTTGAGCTTTTAGATTAATTATCATTAACATAAAATATCGTAATATGGCCGTAAATTCGTACATAGTGGATTTATTATTAAATTGTACATTGCATTATTGTGCCGCTATATAATTTACCTTTTGCGTGAGTCCTGTAAAGGAATATTATTAAAATAATATTTAATGGATTACTCCATTTAAACTTTAACAATAAAAATTTATTAACAACATAAACATTTATTAATTCATTACACAATTAATTAGTAGTTTTGGCAGGGGAACATGTGAGACCAGTATGAATAAAATTACTTAAATGTGTCTACGACCTATGATTATTGATGAACACATACCTTCACGGTTGTCTTGGACTATGATCATATATCAAAATGCTGGCATCAGTAATTCGTACTGGCCATAACTCTCGGTGTGTGGCTCCTTCTTGCACTCACACATCAATAGATCTCCAGTATTTTGGAACCTCTACGTAATACTCTGCCTCTCTAGTATTGCAGTTCTATCATAATGTCGGGCAAGTATCAGAACCATTCATCGTTGTTATATCTTAATTAAGTTATCTGCCGCTAGTCGTTCTCCCGCATCAGTATTAGCACAATTCTCGACTAGTGTTCCTGTTAGGTAGCAGGTTGTGGTTCTCCTTTTCTCGGGGTACCATTTTCCCCCTTGCTTTCATTTGTAGCATTAACAGTGACGCAACAAGCACCCTTTTCCATTGGATAATCTTTATCCAATGGCATGGTTCACATCCTGGTAAGGGCCGGCTCGGCGCCCCTACATTTATGAGTTTGTGAACTTTTGGGTTCACGTGTTGTAAAACTCGGCGCCATCCAGACTGGCAGTATTGTTTGCCGTGTTGTACACAATAAATTACACATATAAACTTGTCTCATCAAAGTGTGGGATCTATTTCTGGTCTCACACATATCACCCTGCAGGCGGAGGATTGTATCGTAAACTAACTCAGTCGGTGCAACCTGTAACGCTTCCCGCTATGCCGATCTTAGTAATAATAGCACCAATGGCAAGGTATCACTGCAATGGACTGAATCTATCTCCATTAGGGCTGATTTAAGGATTCTGTGAAACCGCTCCACCATACCGTTCCCTTGAGGATGGTATGCGATGGTATAACATTTGTGTACTCCTAATATTTGGCTAAGCACTGGAACAGTCAAGACTCAAAATTTGCTCTTCGATCTGTCGTGATAACCTCTGGCACATCCAATGGCACATCTCAACGCGCTATCCAATTGCTGAGAAAAACCTCAGCAACTGTCTCCGCGGTCTGGTCCTGAATCGAAACCGCTTCCGGCCAGCGTGTGTACCTGTCGATGCACGTCATCAGGTATCGGTTTCTTTTAGATGGTAGTAACGGTCCTACGATGTCCAGATGTACTTGACAAAATCGATTTGTGATACGGGGAATTTCCGCTAACGGTGTTCTAGTATGCTTAAATACCGTAGTTCTTTGGCATTCAAGATATTGTCGCCACCACTCAGTACAATCCTCTCTCATAGAACGCCACACAAAACGTTGGTGTAATAACCTCAGTGTTGCCTTCGTACCAGGATGTAATAGGTTATGTATCTTGTCAAACACTGTCTTCCTCCAAATAGCTGGAATGAAAGATCTAGGCACATTCATAGATATGTCACAATACATAGAACTATTACAAGCTTTGAAAGATGTAAAACGCAACTCAAGACCTGTATGCATTTTTAACAAACTCTGAAATCTCTAACTGATCTGCCGCAATACCCTCAAAATCAATAGAACTAGACAAGCTTATGGTGTTGATTCTACTCAAAGTATCAGCGGCCGCATTTTCTTCCCCGAAATGTACCTAATATTGGTTGTATACTGATTGATCAATTCCAAATGTCGAACCTGTCGAGCAGAAGAGTTATTCAGCTGTTGATTAAATGCATAAGTTAATGGCTGATGGCCAGTTGCTGTTGTTGAAACCCAGACCGTCCGACGTACAAGAAAGGTGTAAGGTAACTGTTTGGAGGGCGTGGAAGAGCCACGCATTTTAGACCGAAACCCAGTGGGGAGGTATCCACAGGGACCATACCCTCCTTCCCCTGCCACCAACCTCTCGAAAGGATTTACGGACCCACATGTTTAGCATGATCGTACTCCGTGTAAACACGGCGACAGTTTTGGCAGCGGAGGGAATCGAACCAGGACCTACCGAGTGCAATTCCCGCGCCCCGGCTGATGGTCAGTGTAAACAATTACGTTACGACCTTCCAACATATGCCTAAAGTGCTTAACAGCTGCATGAACTCCTAATAACTCCCGATTAAACCTGCTGCATTTAATTTACGCAGTGGAAATTTTTTTAGAAAAAAGCCCTAAAGGTTCCTGACCTTTTTCAACCTTCTGTTGCCACACTGCACCTGTCGCTATCTCAGAAGGCCATCAACGGTACATCCGGAGCGGAAAATGAAAAGGAAGTTGCATGAACAATAGCCTTTTTACAACATTCAAACGCCTCCCTAGTCTTATCAGTCTAAACCAGGGGCCGGCAACCTGCGGTTCGCGAGCCGCATGCGGCTCTCCAGTTCCATACGAAAAAATAATAATTTATTATCAAAACCATAAAAAAAAGAAAATCTATTTTTAAGTACCTAATTTCTCAATAGCTTCTATTTTCATAATCGTTAATTACAAATAGCTACGCTTAACATGACCGTAATGAGATAAATTTGAACTATTGTTTAGTTCTTAGAGATGAGACTCCGCTGCCATGTTTATCTTTCAGCCAATTGCATTCCATTTCCGTCTCCCCCAAACAGCCACCGTCTAGGCTCTAGACGTGTTGTCAGTCAGTCATCCTCGGATAGCGAAGTCGACGTTACGTTGCATGTGTGTTAATTTAATCACTTGCGGTTTTTGCGTATCTATTCGTTTGTTGTTTCAAAAAGAATACGATTTAGAAGCGAATTATCTTCCCAAAGGTATGTACGCGTATAATATAATAAAATCAGTAACAGAATTGGATTATATATCTGAGGATCGTGTTAACGAAGTAATAATGGTAAATAAATTGTTTGCCGTTTTTGATAGCTAAGTAAAATTTTAAAAAATCATTTTTTCAGCTCCGCCGCCAGCATGGCATCTGGTAAAAAAAGAGAAGAACTGAAGAAGAAAATCGAGAATTCAATCAGGATTGGACGGAGTCGTTTGCATTCATATGCAACACAGATGGCCTTCCGACTTGTCTCATTTGCCACGAAAAACTCGCACACAATAAGAAGTCAAATTTGGAGAGACACTTCACTACAAAACATACCCAGTTTGCTGGTAAATATCCAACCGGTGACGCACGAAAAAAAGCTGTTAAAGAGCTCCAAAAAAAACACAACAACAGTTAAGTTCCATGCTAAGTAACTGGGCGCAATCTTCCAATAATATAAATCTAGCAAGCTTTGCAGTATCATTAGAAATTGTAAAAAGAGGAAAACTATTCACAGATGGTGAGTACGTCAAAGATTGTTTTATACGTGCATCTGAAGAACTGTGTCGTGATTTTAAAAACAAAGCAGAAATCATGAAAAAAAATCAAAGATTTGCCATTATCTGCTAAAACAGTACAAGATAGAATTGCTAAAATGCCTTCAAATGTAACACATATGCAAGTGGGCTGCTCTAAGTCCTTGGACGAGTCGGGTGGTCTGGGCTTTCGACATATGCAAGTGGAAGACATTCAACTGACTTGTGCCTTATCACTTGCTATAGATGAGTCTTGCGACATAAAAGACAAGGCACAAGTTACCCTTTTCGTCAGGAATATGTCATCCCAAGGTCCAAAAGAAGAACTGCTAGGATTGCTACCGCTCTCAGGGCAAACTCGTGGAGAAGATATAGCAAATGCTGTGCAAAAATGCCTGGAAGACAATGGAATCGATATAAATGAAATCGTTTCTATAGCAACTGATGAAGCCAGAAGTATGACAGGAATACATAGAGGGGTAAAATCAATTCTTCAGAAAAAAATAAACCTCGAAATTCTAACGTTTCACTGCATAATTCATCAAGAAGCGCTTTGTGCCCAAACATTTCCGGCCGAAATAGTTGCGGTCATGAACTTGGTAATTAAGATTATTAACAGCATCTCGGCAAAAGCACTCTACCATCGCCAGTTTAAAGATTTCCTTGAAGAAATAGATAGCCAGTTTTCTGACCTACTTCTGCACAATAAAGTGCGATGGCTTTCCAGAGGTAACGTAATGAAACGTTTTGCATTGTGCTTGAGTGAAATAAAAACATTCGTCAATGAAAAAAGCATTGACCATCCCGAATTGGATCAAGACAAATGGCTGCAAAAATTCAACTTCATGGTAGATACCACAATGAAACTAAATGAACTAAATCTAAAACTGCAAGGAAAGGGCAACCCAGCCTACGCCTTGCTTGAAGATGTAGTTTGTTTAAAAAAAAAAATACTTCTTTTTGTTGAAGGCATAGAGAGCGGTAAATTACTTCATTTTAAAAATCTGAAGCAATATCGCGATGAGACCAATGCAGCTATTGACACGAATTACTTCAGCATAGCTTGAAAAAACATGAAGGATGAATTCGCTGAGAGATTCGAGCAATTCAAAACAAACAAAAGTACTCTCGCGTTCATAGTAAATCCTCTCAACACAAATACAAATGAGATCAACATCGATCCATTTGGAATTGATGCTGGGTCGTTCCAAATGCAATTGCTAGATTTGAAAAGCAAAGACGTGTGGAGTGGCAAGTTCACAGAACTCAAGAGCAAGTTGGAAGAGTTTTAGGTCCAGAAATGCATGCACATCGCGCAGCACAAGTGGACAGACATCTCTAAAAGAAATTCCGCGAGTTGAGGCCCTCATATTCGGCGCATGGAATAGTCTTCCAGAATGCTACAGTGAGGCCCCTCTGAAACAGATTAAGTACAGGCAAAAAGCATTTGTGTACCTTTTATCTGCGTCAGGGAGAAGAACGTTCAACACCCTATGGTGGCAGTACGCTATTCGCAGTTACGATGTACTTCTATTCATTTGCATATCTGTCTGACACGTACCTTCATACCAAGTTTCGTTTCAATCCCATAAATATTTCTTAGTGCGCAAATGTTTATGGCACTGAGTGTATATTAAAGTAGGAGAATACCCCCCGGAAACCTGTTGATTATAATTGTTATCGAATATTTGGAAGATGCCCCCACCCCCCACCCCAATTTTCGAAAGAAATTTTGAAAAAATCATTGCAAAATCAGTACTATTAATAATGTTAAGTAAATAATAAAATCTTATGCACTTTACTATTCGTTAAATGACAGTCACTTTAGAACGCTAGCATGAACCGTTCGTAAAATATTTATGTTTTCCTAAAGGAAAATTAAAAATATAGGATAAAATAAACAAAATTATTAATTATCGTGAAATATGTTCACTTTCATGCAACATTATGCTACAAATTTGTTAAAATGATTTTTGTGCATCTACTACGTTCCATTCACGAGAGATGATACTCGTGTAATAGTTTTGTATTTTTACGACCAACAATTCGCAATAATCATTTATATATAAGAAAAGCTCTTCTCTCCGCTTTGTGTAACGCTTGGCGATAAATTAGGCGATATTGGGTCCAGATTAAAAGAAATATCGTTAACTTGGCGATATGTCGCTCGAGATTGGTGAACATATGATCAAAAGTGCGAAAATGAGGCTACATTAACGATAAGGACGCCAAATTGCTGATTAAATTAATAAAATATTTTAATATATGGACTACAGTACTTATTACGAATGCTATCCATATTAATATTTTTTCGATTTGGATATGCACGAAATATAAATCAATTGGGCACTTCTAAATAGTTTTATATGTTGTTCTCCAGAAAAGCGCCAAATGTACAATTCAATATTAAAAACATTGTGCCGTGGATATTATACATTAATTTTCACTGTAAAATAAGTAAATTAATTGCATTATATGGAGAAATGCATGTGTTGCTCACGTTAGAATTTTTACTTTCGCTGCAATACATGTTAATGTACAGGTAAAATATTGTAATAATGCCGAAAATCGCAACTCGAGTTTTAGACGGATCTACGCGTTTCGAGACCTCTAGAACATGAAAAAATTATTTTTAGCGTGATGTCTGTGTGTCTGTCTGTCTATGCAGATTTTGTATTCACTGTAACTAAAAAACTAATGGACCGAATTTCATAAAATTTCGTAGGTGGTCGAATCTTGTGGACGAATCTGGATCACTTGTGGGCGAATCTGGTGCTGATTAGTTTTGGGTACGATTCGTGATACAAGAATCTGCCTTTTTTTTGCGAAATGACCCCAAAAAACTTGTATCCACTCTAGCTAAAAACTAATGGACCGAATATCACAAAATTCAGTAGATAAGACACTTGTGGGCCACTCTGGTGCTGATTAGATTTTGATACGATTCGGAAAAAATAACTTGCCTTTTTTTGCGAAATGGCCCCACAAAAATCGCCAAAATCTAAACTAAAAACTACGTATGCTCAAATATATCCATTAAATACTTGTTTATTACTTAATTTTTAACGAAGAAAAGAATAAGACTAACCCCATTACACTAGGACTAGCCGTTCTCGAGGTATTTTAGTTTTTTCGTATTATTTCTTTACGCCACCTTTGCAAATAAGTCCAGTTACCAAATGAGAATGAAAATTGAATTAAATGTAAAAAAATGTGATGTGGGCAACACATGACTTTCCATGTATAATGTAATGAATTTACTACTTTTACAGTAAAAAAATAGGTTTTTCTTATAGTAGATACTAATATTCTTTCCAAGATATTGAATTTTCGACAAATAGTCGTCATTTTCATTGATTTAGCGTCATTTTTATCCATTTGGCGAGATTTTCGTCAATTTGGCAACATTTCAAAAAGTCGCCAAGTTGGCGAAATTCCGCCAAATTTGTCGCCAAAATTTCGCCAAGCGTTATGGACGAAGAAATAAGTTGCTCTTACAACAGAAAAATGACTATTGGCGTTCAAATACAAAAGTATTACTCAAAGTATCTTTTTTCATGAATGGAACAAGCTAGATCTACGAGAATGATGTCACCCAATTTATCGCATGGTATTTCATATGAAAAGTGAACATGTTTCTCAATAGGAAATATTTTTTTTCATTTTATATGACTTCTTAATAATTTTTTTGAAAAATGTGCAATATCTCGAGAACGGTTCATGTTAGCGTTCTAAAATTTATGTCAATCGTTTTCTAATGAAAAATTACATAAGAAATGTCTATTGGCGTAACTTTACTAGAGGTTTGATTTTTTGACGATTTTTTCAAAATTTTATTCGAAAATTTAGGGAGGTTCGGAACATTCGATTGCATTTAAAAACAATAGGCTTCCAGTGTTTACGGATTGTGATTTTTGTACCAAATTTGGTTCGAATCGGTCCATTCGTTCGTCTGTTATCGTCTCCACAGTCTCACTGACACACACACACACACACACACACACAGACATCACTTCAAAAATGTTTGATTCGTGATCAGGGATGCTTGAAACGTGCTCTCCCGTCGAAAACTGGAATTCGAATTTTCGACCCCGTCACAATACTTTCCTTATACATTATGAATATAAGGAAAGTAATAAATGTTATTAAAAGAGATCGTGGATATACGTCTGCAGGGAAAGTCATGTGCTGCCCACATCAGAGTTTTATAAATTGAAACGTATGAGTTTTTAGTAAAATCTGTGCTGATTTACAAGAACATTTAAGTCTCAAATATCAGAAAACATATTGGTGTTATAATACGTCAAATTTATATTTACTCTATATCTTTGGTCAGTCAAAAAATAAGGGTTATATTCATATTTAACATTTCTTATTGGGAAATAAGGATTCATCCAGCAAATGCCGGAATAATTGGGCATTATACATTACCGTTACCCACAGTGGAGTGATAATCCTTACATTGGATTCGGAAACATTATAATTTTGCAACAAAATGCTAAGTACACTCCTTTTGCGCAATCTTTAACATCTCCATTGTAATTATCTATTTTTACTTTCCTTATATACATAATGTATAAGGAAAGTATAGTGACGGGGTCGAAAATTCGAATTCGAGTTTTCGACGGGAGAACACGTTTCAAGCAGCCCTGATCACGAATCAAACGGTTTTGAAGTGCTGTCTGTGTGTGTGTGTCTGTGTGTGTGAGTGTATGTGTGTGTGTGTGTGGGTGGGTGGGTGTGTGGGTGTCAGTGGGTCTGTGGAGACGATAACCGTGTGTGTGTGTGTATGTCAGTGGGTCTGTGGAGACGATAACCACAACTTAGATAGAATGTCTTTTATTACACTTCTTGTAAGACGTACAAAATGGAAAAAGGCCAGAGCGCTTTCGAGCGTCAATACGCTCTCTATAAATGGCTACATGGAAAGAATAAATAAGATTAAGCACACAACTTTGATAGAAGGGCTTTTAATACACTTCTTATAAAACGTACAAAATGTACAACATTTTGTACGTCTTATAAGAAGTGTAATAAAAGACCTTTTATCAAAGTTGTGTGCTTAATCTTATTTATTTGAAATCAGACGTGATACCAACTTATTCATTTATTATGCAAGCTGTGTTTAGCAAAATATGTTAAGTATGTATCTTTTTAAATGAAATTTGAAATAATAATTATACCCATATTATATAAACGAGATTCATTGCAAAATTAAATATGGATTCCATATTTTTTCCGCTATGTAATGTTTAAAGACCGTTTAAATTTATATTGAGTGTTGCATCCGTCATAATTCTTTTTTTGCTTATATATGTGTATCTGAAATCTGTGTCAACGCAATTACAATATTTTTTTATTTTGAATAATCACAAAACTTTCTTTATTCCTACAACGAATCCTAATTTCAACGCTAAACTATAGCATACGCTCCTGAATTTTTTTCAAGCAAAATTATTAAAGTCTAGAATAAAAGTGATGCGAATGACATATTTATTGATTTTACATAGAGAGGCAGATGATTTATAAAATTAAATTATTTATCATAGTTGTAACAATTTCGAAGATATAATTTAACACGAGATAAGAAAACGATGTGGTTTTTATAATAAGAAAATAGTTTAATGCTTACGAATATTTAACGGCAAAACATCTTGAACACTTCTCAAATTATACTTTCGATGCCGTCATTTGATTAAAATTAATTTTGTGTAATTCGCATTGTATTTTTCGATAAAATTGTAACATTACTTTTGTCGATGGCAATTTTTGTAGCAGTTTAAAATGCAAATAAAATTGCATTTCAGTTGAAAAGTGCTTCATAATCAACGATTTATGCGTGATTGTTCTTTCTTGTTATTAAATATGTTTCATTGTTGCTCTTTTGGCTATCCGGATGTAATATTTTCCATAAAGATTAAATTTGGTTATTTTAATGACGTTATTTTCATAGGTATCATTAAAAATGATGAGTCATTTTCATTAAAAATTATGATTTCTTCTGCATTTTTGCTTACTCAGACGTTCATAGTACGTTCCTTAGGTATAAATTATTAATATTCATTAAAAAAAACCATTGACAATCGCATCTACATTTAAAATTTTCCACATTCTAACATTTTACGTTGTTTAACTTCTATAAAAAAAGAAACTAAAAAGGACAATCATGCATAAAGTATTGATTATGAAACACTTTCCAATTGAAATGCAATTTTATTTAAGCATCTCTAAAATGCGATACATTCAGAGCTGATATATTTTAAATTATCACAGTACTACAATACGCAAAAATTATCACAGTACTATACACGCATAAAGAAAGCGGTTTTAGGACGGATGCAGCACTAAATATAAATTTAACAGAATAAAAATTATGATTTTTTCACAGGGAAAAAAAAAGATCCCATACTTGATTTTAAAGTGGGTCACATTATCTCTTCATATTATATGGGTGTAATTATTATTTTAATTTTTATTTTAAAAACTACCGAACATAGATTGCTGAAATTTTTTTATACATTTTATTAGATAATTTGAAAGTTTTGTAAAATTTTGAAGCAATTTGTGAATTTTTACTTCGCTTAAAAAATGTTTGAATAATTAGATCCCATAAAGTTCAATGTATTTCATTTTTTCCACCCAGGTTCAATCCAAAACTAATTTGGAAATATTTTTCATTTACATTTCCAAATGTTCCACACGCCATCTCAACAACATACTGAAATTTCACTTTGATAAAGCCAATTTTACGGCAGATCTCGTGCGAACGGAGAGACAGATCGACACCTCATGGTATAAATACTGCATATTTATTCAACTCTAACTTTTTTTTTCGATGCTACTTGATAATGTATCCACATATTGACAGCACTGTCATATGTGATTGACTTCTACACTTTGTGAAGTCAATATTACAAGTATGACTTAGGTAATTCATGCTGGATTTGTACAATACCAAGTTGTTAAGTACTATATATTGAATCCTCAGATAAACTAAAGCACTCCTCAGCATTCTCATTTCATCAAGAATGGACATACGTTTTGACTCATTAAACAAAAGATTTCGTCACAAATTATTTTATATAAAGTGGATGAATTGTATTTTTCCGTATTGCCTTATTACTTTCCTTATATACATAATGTATAAGGAAAGTATTGTGACTGGGTAGAAAATTCGAATTCGAATTTTCGGCGGGAGAGCACGTTTCAAGCATCCCTGATCAGGAATCAAACATTTTTGAGGTGATGTCTGTGTGTGTGTGTGAAAGTATGTTTGTGTGTGTGTCAGTGAGTCTGTGGAGACGATAACTGACGAACGAATGGACCGATTCGAACAAAATTTGGTACAAAAATCACAGTCTCTAAGCACTGGAAGCCTATTGTTTTTATACGCAATCGAATGTTCAGAACCTCCCTAAATTTTCGAGGGAAATTTTGAAAAAATTGTCAAAAAATCAAAACCACTAATACAGTTACGCAAATAGACATTTCTTATGTAATTTTTCATTCGAAAACGAGTGACATAAATTTTAGAACGCTAGCATAAACCTTTCTCGAGATATTAGACATTTTTCAAAAGAATTATCAAAAAGTCATTTAAAATTTAAAAAAAATATTTCCTATTGAGAAACATGTTCACTTTTCATATGTAATATGCGATAAATTGGGTGACATCATTCTCGTTGATCTAGCTCGTTCCATTCAGGACAAAATATACTTTGAGCAATACTTTTGTATTTGAACACCAATAGTCATTTATCTGCGGTAAGAATAACTTATTTCTCCGCCCGTAACGCTTGGCGAGATTTTAGCGACGAATTTGGCGGAATGTCGCCAACTTGGCGACATTTTTAATTGCTGCTAAATTGAAAAAAAATCTCGCCAAATGGATAAAAATGACGCTAAATCAATGAAAATGACGACTAATTGCAGAAAATCCAATATCTTGGAAAGAATATAAGTATCTACTATAAGAATAACATTTTTTTAACTGTAAAACTAGTAAATTCATTGCATTATATAAGGAAAGCCATGTGCTGCCCACATCAGATTTTTTTGTTATATGGTAGTTTAGAAACGATTCAAATGTTGCGTGAAAGTATACTATTACAAAATAAAATTCCTTTCTAGTATGAGGCAAAAGTTTTATCTCATCCGCATCTAGATGAGCACTGTTCTGACTGAAATACTTTATATAATTGGTCTTCAATCATTTTTGAACCATGGTCTGCATTTGAGCCAGTTAAATGCTTGCGGACCATCTATGCAAAAAACGCGTTTTCTCGTAAATAAACAATAAAAACCTGATGTGGGCAGCACATGACTTTCCCTGCAGACTTATGTTCACGTTTTATTTATTTTAATTAAATTTAATTCACTTTTAATTCAATTTTCGTTCTCATTTAGTAACTGGACTTATTTTCAAAGATGGCTTAGAAAAAATACGAAAAAACTAAAATATCTCGAGAACGGCTAGTCCAAGTGGAAAGAGCTTATTATTCTAGTGGGTTGATCTTATTATTTTCATCGTTAAAAATTACGTTCAAGACAAGCATTTAATGGATATATTTAAGCATATGTAATTTTTATTTTAGATTTTGATGATGTTTGTGGGTCATTTCGCAAAGAAAGGCAGGTTATTTTTTTCGAATCGCACTGAAATCCAATCAGCACCAGAGTAACCCACAAACGAGTTATCCGCCGAATTTTGTGAAATGCGGTCCATTAGTTTTTCAGGTAGAGTGGATACAGACAATTTCTGCGGGCCATTTCGCAAAAGAAGCGGATTCTTTTATCCCGAATCGTACTAAACCTAATCAGTACCAGGATCACATCCAGGTGACTTATCTGCCAATTTTTATGAAATTCGTTACATTAGTTTTTGAGTTAGTGGGGATGTATACATTGCACTGACAGACAGGCAGACAGACACACAGATAGACACACAAACAGACACACACACATACACACACTCAGACGTCACGTTAAAAATAGTTTTTTGATATTATAGAGGTCTCGAAACGCGTAGATCCGTCAAAAAGTAGAGTTGCGATTTTCGGTATGATTCCAA
This sequence comes from Amaurobius ferox, assembly GCA_951213105.1. Taxonomy (NCBI): domain Eukaryota; kingdom Metazoa; phylum Arthropoda; class Arachnida; order Araneae; family Amaurobiidae; genus Amaurobius; species Amaurobius ferox. The sequence continues at coordinate 13,136,621 of OX578148.1, forward strand.
TACTTTCCCTATACATTACCATGTATTGCAGGGAAAGTAAAAAATCGCGATCCTATGTTTTTGTGATAAACGCGATGCACAGTCTCCTTTGAATAGAATAAAATTCAAAATAAAGACAAATGGTTTAGAAGCTTAAAGAATAAAATCAAAAAATAATTATACCATTCAGAATCAAACCGCTGTCCCATATTTGCATCCATCGGATTCGATCTTCATGTCAATCTTATAACCTAATTTGTCTGAATAAAGATATATAATTTTTCTAAAGAATATCATAGAGTGGATTCAAGATAAATATGAGAATCTAAAAAAATTCACAAACAGAAATACACAGATAAAAAATAACTTTTCATATTTGATAATTAAAGTAATTAACTTATTCTTGTGGAGGCATAAGAATATTATTCTACATTTATGAAATTATAAGAGAATATAATTCATTTAAGTGTGACCTTTTGTGCAAAACTTAAATTTAGCCACATCACAGATAATAATAATCACATTTCATACTCAAAATCTCATAACAGATAATACAAATTAATACTGAAAAAGAGAGTCAAAGTAAGAAATATATATTAAAAAATTAACTCACAGATTTTCTTGCATAATCTTGATAAAATGAGAAAAATGATAATTATTTGACGTATGTGTATATAATACGTCTAATATTAGAAATGTTGTTTCCTGCTTATATAATGAGGGTAAATTGTTTCAACTGTATTAAGCTTACACAATGGGTCAACTTGAACAATTTTAAACTATATATATTTTTATATCTGCTTTCAAGCAGATAAGAAACAAATTTTGTAAAATTTTCTAGACATAGCCAGCTGTCACCTGGGGCATTACAGGCCCAGGATATGAGATCCCCCCTACAACTTCATCGTTCTTCATCACAGGAGAACATTAACGTCCTTATACGCCATGCTACACTATGTCATAAAGCCATACCTCTCGCTGTTTCGAAGATGGAACTTAAGACACATACCTTAAAACCGTTTCTGGTCACTCAAACTGCTACTGAAACCCTAGGGTCAGTCGCGTGGTCTGGGTTTTCCACACATACCTTAAAAATGCGCAAAATACAGTTGCAAATCCGATTTTATATTTTTAAAAAGAAATTATCAAACGTCTCATTCACAGCAACTAAATCAAAATCCTAATACATCCTAGGCTGTTACCTGTAGATTCATTCAGAGTTGCACACATATTTACTCAATCTCTTCGAATAATTTTACGAAACTAAAATTCATAAAGCAGCCCTCTCCTCTTTTGGAGGGAGGTAATCTGCAGGTACTTGTAACCTACTATTCAGATTAAAAGTTTTTACAAACTGAAAAATATAATTGTTACCATATGACAGCTTCTCTTGCAATAAAAGCTGGATAAGCAGGCGTGTTATTTGACTATGTTATTAGTTCTCAAACCGATGACGTATATTTCACCAGACAAGCAGAAGAAGGGGTAAAATTCTTGCGAATTCTCATGGGATATTGTACAATTTCTAGAAATAGCTGGAATGGATCTCTTAAACAAAAAATAAAAAATGGTTGAAGGAGTGCAGGACAGAGGAGAAGGCGAAACCAATCTCATAAATTTTGACAAAGAAACTAATCCGCTACTCTAACATAGAAAATGGATTTGCAGTCGTAACGATATCCTTAATTGGAAAAAATATGTGTGAGACCTTTGAAATATGAGAATGTTTTTGTTCCTTTCGGGAGGTCAGGGGCATGCGTTTCCGGCTGATCGCTGGATTGCCGGGTTGCGGGTTCGAATCCCGCCAGCGGTCATGGATGTTGTCATGTCGAGCCCAAGTCAGATTCCCGTCCTTCGGGGAGCCTCTATAAAAGTGAAGCTGCAAATCTCCTCCCCCTCGCCATAGGATACCCTGGGGGCTCTTGTGGACGTGGTGCGCAGGCGCTCCTTCACCACAGGGTAATTAGTAACGAACGATCTTGTACATCTCTGACTAAAGGGTGAGAAACATATTTTTTAAAGACAAGGTGCAAATTGGGGATGTTTTCCATATTGAGAAAAACATAATTTAGATACAAATTAAAACAAACCTTTCACGGCAACTGTATCTTCAAAACAGTGTATTTATTTATGCTACATTACATTGTTTGGATGTTTACTCATATGATTTTTCTGCTTTTTTTAACATACTGCACTCTCTAATTGGTACAGTGTTCTTCAGAGACATATATTTTTTTTAATTGTCAGGATATACAGATTAAACAAAATAATTTATTATATAAAATATATTAATAAAATATTATCGGTATATATTAAAGGTCCTCATAAATATTTCATTTTATATATTTAACAATATTATGGCTCATGGCTATGATTTCTATCATCTATGGTTCTAAGGAAACATGGACTCATAGATTAGGTCTATGTCCTGGCTAGATCGGGTTGGATGAGTAACGACAACAACACGATAAAAGCAATATTATGACATGTGTGGCTATAACTGTCATCTATTTAATTCTTAACAAATGACTGTACACATGATTGCCGTTACAGATTGCTGAAGAATATATTCGAAAGTTTTCTTCATTCCTTAATACATTGGTTCATCGATTACGCCTTTTTATTTTATTGTCACGTGTCAAAAACAAAATGTTTTTTCAACAAATGAAATTTTTCAACATGATCATGTAATAAAAACATAGCAGAATTTGAAAATTATATTTGCCACCGAACACCATTTATTTATTTTTTCTCATTTTCTTCAATTTTAAATCGAAGTTACCATTTTGTGAAAAAAAAATATATATATTTCCAACTATAACACACAAAACGTTCAGTTGTTCAGGCTGTAGTCCCCCCGACATTGATGAATAAAAACGACAATCGTAAAAAGCGTTATTTTAAAGTTATTTTTTCTCATGCGTTACCGCACAAATTGTATTTGGTTTTATTTTGTTTTCCTGTGCCTTGAAACGATTTTATAGAGGAGAAAAGTATTTAACTTTCGTGGTGGCTGAGTTATATACCTCTTTGAAATCTAGGTTTGTAAAATACACCTGTAGGGATTAGTCAAATTTTGGGTCAAAAGTACAAATTTTGGGTTTGTAGGGATTAGTCAAACGAAGTCAAAATCTCAGTCAGAAAATTCGAATCTTTACGAGTATTTTGAGAATCCTTCGATCCTAGCTGACCCTTTTTTTAAATATTAGGTAATGGCAGAATATTTTGGCCTATAAGAAGCGTTTGCATATACAAAAACTGAAGACAAAGCAGTTACAACAACAACCTCTGACAGTCTTTGTGACTATTGGTGATCATTCATTGCTATATCAGTCTAAAAACAATTAATTCCTGTCTTTTTATACGGTGTAAAAACTTGCAGATCTATACTGAACTGGGATTTGAATGTAGATCTCATTGTAAAAAATTATATTATATAGATAAATTACATATTAGAAAGTAAAGTAAAAGTATGATGAAAATATATCATACTTCCATTCCCTTTTATGAAATTTCATTCACCGCTCTTTTTACAATACAAAAATAAAAAACTATGCTAAAGATATAAGTCAGAATGGTTAGAAATTACGATGACCTCGGCCCATCAGTATTTTGGGGCTCGTTCTGTATTTGGTATAAACAAATAAGAATTAAAAAATCTGATGTGAGCAACAAACGACTTTCTTTATATAATATAGAATTTACTACTTTAACAGTAAAAAAATGGATTATTTTTATAGTACATATTTATATTCTTTCCAAGATATTGAATTTTCGTCAATGAGTCGTCATTTTCACTGATTTAGCGTCATTTTATCCATTTGGCGAGTTTTTCGTTAATTTAGCAACATTTTAAAAAGTCGCCAAGTTAGCGACATTCCGCCAAATTTCCGCAAAATATCGCCAAGCGTTATGGACGGAGAAATAAGTTATTCTTACAGCAGATAAATGACTATTGGCGTTCAGATGCAAAAGTATTACTCAGAGTATATTTTTCATGAATGGACTGAGCTAGAGCTAGACCCACGAGAATGAAGTCACTAAATTTATCGCATGGTATCACATATGAAAAGTGAACATGTTGCTCAATAGGAAATATTCTTTTATTATTTTATATGATTTTTTGATAATTTTTTTTAAATATGCAATTTCTCGAGAACGGTTCATGTTAGCGTTCTAAAATTCATGTTAATCGTTTTCTAATTAAAAATAACATAAGAAATGTCTACTTGCGTAACTTTATTAGAGGTTCTGATTTTTTGACGATGTTTTCAAAATTTTACTCGAAAATTTAAGTGAGTTCTGAACATTCGATTTCGTATAAAAACAATAGTCTTCCAGTATTTACGGATTGTAATTGTTGTACAAAATTTCGTTCGAATCGGTCCATTCGTTCGCCAGTTATCGTCTGCATAGACTCACTGACACACACACACATACTTTCACACACACACACACACACATACTTTCACATACACACACACATACTTTCACACACACACACACACAGAGAGAGAGAGAGATCACTTCAAAAATGTTCGATTCGTGAACAGGGATGCTTGAAACGTGCCCTCCCGTCGAAAACTCGAATTCGAATTTTCGACTCCGTCACAATACCTTCCTTATACATTATTGTATATAAGGAAAGTAAAAATATATGATATAAACAAAAAGGATTAAAAGGTTCAAAGGCCACATCTGAAATATGAATTCTAAAGAATCATTACATTATTAAAAAAAATTAATAAATTAATAAATAAATAACACTATTTATTTTTATTGCATTTACTGAGGTTTCTTTGAAAATAACATAATTGCAAAAAGAAAGTATTAATAACAACGTAATTTAATTAAACACCCAAATGTATAAAAAAAATTCACTCTGCCCTTCACTGTGAACTTAGTTTGTTCTACCCACTTCTCTCTACTAAATTATTAATTCTGTTTGAATTTCCATCAGAACTACAGCATTTCAGCAGAAACAGGGGAAATTGGAAATCCTTCCCCTGGATGCAGTTACAGTTTAGAAATTTTAAATGTATGTTTGTTGATGTTTTCAATAAAAATGTGTGCTGTACAGTAGCATGTTTGTTGGGTGGGCCTTCTGAGCACAAGCCCTCATTCCTTCAAGATCCAGGAGAAGTACTAGCAGCAGATTTCGTAACATCATTAAATATCATTTGTTTCAATTAATTATCAATCAAAAAGTTTCATCTATTTCATATAAAAACCTTATTCAAACTAGTAAGTTATACATTTATCCATTATATTTAGTTAATAATATAGTAAAAAAGTTTAGGGTAACTCAGCGTTGTTAATGCATTTTATTATGTTTAAATCACTATAGTATTTTAATAATTCTCCATTCATGTCCAATTATTAACTAACTGATAGTTATGGTGCTATTTTCTATCATTATGCATCTCGTTACACTTGCATTATCTAACAGTTCATTTTGCCAGGAGATAGATGCAAGGAGTCAGTGGAAGGCCTTGTCTAATTTCTGTAATCGATTAATATATTCGATTGTCTATTCGAATAGTTTTTATTAATTCTTTAAATTATTTTATAGAGTTAATAATGATTATTATTTTTATTTATATATGTTATTAAGCACTCGTTGTATTTTAAATGCAGTTCATCTGGTTCTTATACTTTCTAGTACTTTAGAATGGATTTACTATTTACAATTTTTAAGAATGACATCATAGACATAACTCTTTAGGGTTGACAACACCTTCTTTGCCCATTATGGAGGTTTGGTTCAGCTTCTACACAAGTGTCAGTTTTATTTTTCAATGTATTTAATTATTTTTAGTTTTTCAAATTTCTCAATCATTTTCCATTTATAGCATATCGGGGCTTCTATTGGACTTTTATTCACAGTGACAGATCAATAAATGAAATGTGCTAATTGAAGCTGATGTATAGTAGTAGCCACCTAAAAGATTTACTATTACATCACCTTCATTCTGTTTATTGATATTACATTTTCTTTGATATGTTTGTTTTAAATTTAATGAGTGAATTTCTGGTTTTTCATGTTTATGACTGACATTCTCTTGAGTTTTTACTAGTTGGTACTTGAATGCTCTTGTTTGTTATGGATGCTTTATTATTTTTCTTCAATAATTCTATTTTAATTCATCTTTATTTTTGTGACGTCATACAATGTGATCGAAAGTGACGTCTTAAAGAGCGTGACTAGTTAACCTGTTGGGAAGTTGCAATTATTATTATTAATTAACATTTTTATTAAATTAAAGTTTTTCCGACATTCGATGATCCAGCAAGAGATCAGGGATTCGATTTCCCGCTCAGGAACAATTATTTATAATATAGTGTTCCTAGATATGAAAATATTCAAAATTCATCATAATTCGATGATTGGATTTCTTAGTCTATTTACTATGTATTTTTGATAAAACAGAACGTTTTCTCAGAAAATATTTTGTAAATCAATATTATAAGCAAAAATTATGCCATCGGATTTATGTCTAGAAACTTGAATAAAAGTTATCGTGTATGACACATGTCATATTTACTTATGTTATCTCTTTGTGGGTCCAGACAATTAAATCACAGAGCCCACATTTTAGCAAATTGCCTCCTTACCGTTACAGGCGCTATCAGAAACTTTTTACTTATATAGGATGCGATGATAACTTTCGCAATAAAAACATAATTGTTTGAGTGAAGCAACTGAGTGATAATTAACAAGGGGGAAATGTCGCATATTACGTTACCGAGTCGTTACGTACATATCAGGTTTGGGTTTTGTAGATTTATCCCTTAGCGTAGAGAACGCCCTTGTTCTTTGATCAATTATTTTTCCTTTAACTTTGAGAACGAACTGTTTTCTTCTTCTGAACGTTGAAGACCCAGACCGACCGACTCATCAGAAGACAAAGAGCATCCATTTGGACGACCGGGCCTCATCTGAACGTGTCGTTTCCAACGGACGTAATGATTCTGGATCCAATTTCCATCTAGTCATGTAAATCAGAAACGTTTCACAATGATGAACAGCTTGTTTGAGATGTTTTGATGCTTCTATACATTGTTGGTTGCTTTGGGGTCTGCACAATTTCATGCAATGTAGTGCCTGTAGATATGAAAAAATTCAAACTTCATTATACACTCAAGGACAATGAAGGTTGCGCACCATGAAGAAAACACGGCACAACCCCAAAATGATGCAAATAGCTAGAGGGCGGGCCGGTATGCAAATGATCCTAGTCTGGTGTGATTGCGCATGACCGTACACCCGTGAGTGGCGCTGCAAGCATGTACCAGCGGCCTTATAAACCTGCGTGTAGTCGACGTCCCATCAATACGAGAAGCTTCGGCCGACGCAAGCACGAGTACGGAGTGAAAATAATGGTCGATAAACGCTAGAAACGTCGATATACGTAACTGTCGTACTTCGAGAGAAACCTGATCATCTGGCTGAAAACCGCTGTTTGGCCAGCGAGCCGGATAGCCCTCCACGTGAATTGTTAGGACTATACCGTCCGACGATAGTAATCGAACTGGTCACGGGACGCCACCCAGACACGGAGGACCGGTTCTGGACTGACCAGTCATACCACGAGTAGAGAGAATCGAGTGATCGCGAGGCAGGCACGTATAGAACCCACGACGATCCGATCCGCGATACAGGCACACGTAGTGGCTCCTGTGTGCCTACGAACCATATCTAGACGTCTGAAGGACGCGAATCTGCGATCCCAGCGTCCTTTGCGTGTACTGCGGTTAACACGCAAATCGGCGGCTCCGGTGGTAGTGGTGTCGGGCCAGAGCAACTTTGAACGCCACAGATTGGCGATGTGTGGTGTTTAGCGATGAGTGCCGCTTCGTTTTGGGGACCGATGATCAGCTTGTCCTATTGTGAAGGTCCCCTGCACAACGCCACAATCCCAACTTCGTCATCGAGTGCCAAATCAGCCCCACTGCAGGCATCATGGACTGTGGAGCCATAGCCGACTACAGCTGATCCACTCTAGTAGTGGTATCTGGAACATTGACGGGCCAGCGGTACGTGGAAGAAATTCTACGGCCTTATGTGCTCCCATTTGTTGCTGGAATTCCAGATGAGCAATTCCTGCAGGATAATACTCGGCCGCACACAGCTCGGGTCGCCCAGGCCTGCCTGAGTCATGTCCAGACACTTCCATGGCCTTCCCTCTCCCCAGACCTGTACCCTATCGAGGGTGTGTGGAACCAATTTAAACGCCATCTGCCTCCTTACCGCAATCTTCGGGATTTGAAACGTAAAGTCCAATAGGTGTGGACTCGTCTGCTGCAGGTCAACATCAGGCATCTGTTCGACACCATACCGGGCCGTATTGCTGCTTGTATTGCAGCACGAGGTTGTGCGACGCGCTATTGAGGATGACCGCACTGTGTACCACAGCTCCCACTGTACATGTTCTGCTGCGCTGTTTTTGTGATCATGTACATCATTCATCTGTATCCTTCCATCAATAAAATTTCAGGTTCATCGTATGTTTCCTTCTTGGTCCACAATTTTCATTGTCTGTAAGTGTAATTCGATATTCAGGTTTCTCGGTTTATTTACTATGTGTTTATGGTGAAGCGAAATGTTTTCTCCAAAAATATTTTCCAATTCATTATTAAGCAAAATATTATTCCTTCGGATTTATTTTTAGAAACTTGAATAAAAATTATCGTGCATGACACATGTCAAGTTTGCGTATATTAGTTGTTTAGATTGGATGAAATTGTGTAGACCCATAATGTCTCTAGATGTGAGAAAAATTTCAGAGTTCATCATAATTCAATAATTGGGTTTTTCAGTTTATTTATTATTATATGTATATGATAAAACAAAATGTTCCCTCAGAAAACAATGTTCCTAAATATGAAAAATATCAAAATTCATAATAATTGGATAATTGGGTTTCTCAATCTATTCCCGTACTTTTGATAAAACGAAACATTTTCTCAGAAATTATTTTCCAATCCAATATTATGCACAAAGTTATTCCTTCTAATTTATTTTTAGAAACTTGTTACAGTACATGACACATACTAAATTTGCTTTTGTTTGTTGATTATGGGTTTACACAATTGCATTAACCTCTCTCTATTTGCATTAAAGTTCTGCAGCATACGGGGGTAGAAAGGAAATGCATGACTTATTTTTATACCCAATGAACAAATCTACTAGAGCATGAGTTGGTAGCAATCGATTGCAGGGTGCCAAAGACTCGGAACAAACATATATAGCAACATGGTGTTTGGCGTGTTCTTTTGCGAATTAAACGGAATAATTGCATGGAGAAAAATGGTTTTAGGATGAAAAGCTTTGTGTATATGTTGTATTAATACACTCTGTTGCAAAAATACATGTATCCTTAAAAATCGAGCTACAACCGCTAAACTTGGCATAAAAATATCGTGTTAAGAGTTATGCATACGATCAAATTATTAGAGCAAATAGAGCTGTAGGGCTCATGCAACGCGATGCAGACATATAACAGTGGCAGCTCGTGACGTCACGAATGGGTGGAGCAGATTCAGTGGCAGGATTCGGTCCTCTTCTCTGACAGCGAACATCATTAAAACACATCGCGCTACTGGCACAAGTGTTGCCAAATCATATCTAAAAATAGCCAAACAAGTCAGAAAAATTCGTCAAGTAATAATAATAACACATTCAACATACAACTTCAGGTGACACAGGGTGAAGCGCTGCTTCACCTGTGCCACTTAACGAGCCGCCACTAGACTATGAGTTATATATAATGTTAAACGACTTCTTTGGTGAGCAAGATAACATGATTCACAGCAAGTCGTCTGAACCTCTCTCCAGCTTAAGAAAGAATGATTCAATATCAATAATATCTATTTATTAAAAAACTATAGAGAAACAAACGTAACACCTACTCACTAAACTACTACACTCTAGCACAAAAACATCGACGCATCCCGCAAAACAATTCGAGAGTAATAGAATTGTACATGCAAACACTTGTCGACCGAATATGCAAATGATCAAAAATTCGCAGCCAATGAATGAATAGTCGAAACAACTGCGCATTGAAACTGGACACTATGGTGGTGTATATAAGGAGCGAACCTCGCGTTCAAGAACAAAACGTGCAATGGATTTCGATTGCGTTTACGTACCTTGATTGTAACAATGTCTAGTCGGTGAATTCGCGGCCACTACGAGCATATGAAAGAGTTTAAAAGAGGGCGTGCGGTCGGACTGCTTGAGGCTGGATGGGCACACCGTCGAATCGCTCGGCATTTGGGTAGGAACGATGCAGCAATTAGACGATGTTGGCAGGAATGGGTCTGAAATGGCGGATTTCAGCGGTAAACCGGCAGCAGACGAACTAGAGCGACGACAGAACCGGAAGATAGAACGATTGTCAGAGCAGCTGTGACTGCACGAGATACATCGTTATCAACCAACCAACGTGTGACAAACACGGATGTGACCATTAATAAAAGACTAAAGGAGCGAACGCTATACTCGCGGCGCCCATTACGTCGCCTACCACTGACCAGTATGCACCGTCAACTGCTATTGCAATGGTGCCAGGCCCGATCAACGTGGAATTGTTCGGATTGGGAACGAATTGTCTTCAGTGATGAGTCCCGTTTCGAACTGTGTCCCGACGACCAGCGCAGACGTGTCTGGAGACAGCCCGGATATTGTCAGTATCCTGCTCTTACTGTCACATGACCCGACAACGGGGAGTTATGGTCTGGGGGTGACATTTCGTTTGATAGCCGGACCCCTTTGATAGTCCTCCGTGGCACCATCGCAGCACAGCGGTACCTGGCCGACATTCTACGACCCGTTGTATTGTAATTTCTTTCGCGACACCCCGGGCTAACTTTTCAGCAAAATAATGCCAAGCCATACACGGCGCGCCTCTCTATTGATTGCCTGCGTGCTTACGACACACTTCCTTGACTAGCCAGATCCCCAGATCTCTCGCCTATTGAGCACATTTGAGCTGAGATGGGACGTCGCCTGCGACCATCTCAGAATGTAGACGATTTATCTCGTCAATTGGAAGCCATTTGGAACGACATCCCTCAGAACACCATCCAGCAACTTTATGTGTCAATGCCACGTCGGGAAATAGCTTGCATCAAGGCCAGAGGTGGACCAAAGCCATATTGAAGTGTTTGTTCACTTTGTGTTGATATTTCAGTGCAATAAATCCTCGAATTGTTCTGAAATACTAATAATTTCTTTTCTGCACATCCACATTACACGTACCAAATTTTGTCTCATTTGGATAAATTTCTCTTGGTGCGTCGATTTGTTTGTCTTAGAGTATATAAACCCTACTTTAAATATCGCCTTTACTCGAATTTTAGCCAATTAGTGGCATTTAAAAACACGCTAAGTCGCACACTGATACATTTGTTGTTACTAGTTTGCATTTTAATGTGTTTTTATAATATTTTAATCTGTATGTTTTTGTAATGAATTTTATCTTGCACACTGTTACTAGGACTTTCTCGTGTAGCTTGTATTCTTTTAGATAAATATAAAATAAATGAGCCGACGCGGTGGTCGAACGGTCCAAGGCAAGCTTTTCCTAGCGATCGTTCGGCTGCCGGGTTGTGGGTTCGAGTCCCACCTGCAGGCATGGATGTTATGTTGTTGGGCGCAGTGTGTTCCGCCCCCACTGGTGCGCCGGGGCAACGTTATGTGCCGGCTAAATGGTCCACGTTTCTAGCCGGTGTATAGGAGAATGATGAATGTATCATGTGCCTGGCCATTTGTAAAAAAAATAAATAAATAAAATAAATGAATAAAATAAATAAAATTTTTCGAGACTGGATTTGTCTAAACATGCTATTTTATGTTTTATTTTATGAAAACCTTATGATTTATTATATTTAATAACCATGAACAACAATAATATATTTGAGTCTAACGAAAATTAAATGTCTCAGATTTTTTCAGTTTATTGCAATCCAGACATTAAAACAGGACGCAGCAAATGGGTTATAAGGGAATTAAGGAATAAAAAAAGAAATACATTCTTTCTGAAAGATAATCAGAAAATTATTTATGTAAAACTTATATTATCAGGGGTATTTTAATGTTAATCTAAAGCTAATGTATACAAATGTATAAGATAAAAGGTGTCCCACACCCATTGCAGATAACAGCATTCATGGACCGGTTTATGCACTTACCATACAGTCGTCAGCATGAATTAACCGATTTCATGCCATAATTTTGCGAATATCTATAGCGACCGACAAATATTATTCTAACAAACAATCGGTTTCAAATTTCTTCATGTGACACATAGTAAGTATTCCGGGAGCGTTAGCCCAGTGGTTAGAGCGGGGGAATTGCACTCGGTAGGCCCGGGTTCGATTCCCTCCACTGCCAAAACCGCTGCTCACGGGGTAATCTCCCCTCCGCTGTTCACGCGGAGTACGATCACGTTAAACATGTGGGTCCTTAAGTCTTTTCGAGAGGTTGGTGGTAGGGGAAGGAAGGTACGGTCTCTGTGGATGCCTCCCCACACTGGGTTCCGGTCTAAAATGGGTGTTTCGTCCCGGCCGTCCAAACTGTTACCTTACACCTTCTGGTAGGTCGGATGGTCTGGGTCTCAACAACAACAACATAGTAAGTATTCTGGTTGCCAATGCAGATTTCAGCTGGGTATAATACTTCTCTAATCCTGTCTACGACTGCCGTTTTTTTCTATCAGGGCGCGATTCTAACATGTAGAATGCTGGATATAGACCGGTTTGGTAAGAACAAGATACATAATTGGTTTATGTTAAGAGACATTGGTCGTTTAATTTTCGTTGATATATTTCCTTTGTTGGTCTCATGTTTGTTAATGATTTTCATAGAAAAGTTGATATTTTATAAAGGGTTCTTAGGATTATAAGATCATTAAGCACTCCAATAACTTTGTAAGGAAATGTTCATGAGTATGCACGTTAGATTTATGTATTGTCAAGTGACCATGTTCATCGTATAAAATTGCTTGCAGTGCCTCTAGTGGATAATTTGAAAATATACGTTAAGCAACTGGGCAACTAAGCGATATAGACGAAAAACCCAATTGCAAAATCTGATGAATAGTAATCGACAAAAAATGTTACAGAATGCATTTATTTGATGCAGTGTGCTTATAAACAATTTGCTATACCATTAAGGAATCACTAATTAAAATGCACTTTATGCAAAAGATAAGGGAAGTAGAGCAACGAAAATAAGTACAATTTCATTACAGTGCGCCCACTGCATTATTTCAAAAGATAGGATGAGAAACTCGGCAACTAAGCAAAATTTGCAAGAAAAGAACAATTACAATGCTGTAGATCATAGTCTAATGATTCATAATCGACAAAAGCTGTTACAGAATGCCTTTATTTGATACAATATGTTTATATACAAATTGTTATACCATTTAAGAATCAATAATTAAAATGCACTTTATACAAAAGATAAGGGAAAATATAGCAATGTAAATAAGCACAATGTCATTACAGTGCCCTCACTGCATTATTTGAAGAGATAGGATATGAAAAGCTCGGCAACAAAGCGAAATTTAAAACACAAAAACCAAAACAAAAAAACAATTACAAAGCTGTAGATCATAGGTTAATGATTACTAATCCACAAATATGTTACAAAAGGCATTTATTTGATGCTATATGCTTATAGACAAATTGCTATCCTATTTAAGAATCAATAATTAAAATACACTTCGTGCAAAATATAAGGGAAACTAGAGCAGCGTAAATAAGCACAATTTCATACCAAAACAAAAAATCAATTACAAAACTGTAGATTAAAGGTTAATGATTTTTAATCCACAAAAATGTTACAGAAGGCATTTATTTGATGCTATATGCTTATAGACAAATTGTTATCCTATTTAAGAATCAATAATTAAAATAAACTTGTGCAAAGGATAAGGGAAACTAGAGAAGCGTAAATAAGCACAACTTCATTATAGTGGCCTCACTGCTTTATTTAAAGAGATAGGATGAAAAGCTCGGCAACAAAGCGAAATTTAAAACACAAAAACCAAAAGAAAAAATTACAAAGCTGTAGATTATAGGTTAATGATTATTAATCCACAAAAATGTTACAGAAGGCATTTATTTAATGCTATATGCTTATAGACAAATTGCTATCCTATTTAAGAATCAATAATTAAAATACACTTTGTGCAAAAGATAAGGGAAACTAGAGAAGCGTAAATAAGCACAATTTCATTACAGTGCCCTCAATGCATTATTTGAAGAGATAAAATGAAAAACTCGACAACTAAGCGAAATATAAAACACATAATCTATAACAAAAAAAAAACAATTACAAAGCTGTAGATTATAGTTTAATGATTATTAATTTACAAAAATGTTACAGAAAACATTTATTTGATGCTATATGCTTATAGACAAATTGCTATCCTAAATAAGAATCAATAATTTAAATACACTTTGTGCAAAATATAAGGGAAACTAGAGCAGCGTAAATAAGCACAATTTCATTACAGTTCCCTCACTGCATTATTTGAAGAGATATGATGAAAAGCTCGGCAACAAAGCGAAATTTAAAACATAAAACAAAAACAAGAAAACAATTACAAAGCTGTAGATTATAGTTTGATTATTAATTCACAAAAATGTTACAGAAGGCATTTCTTTGATGCTATATGCTTATAGACAAATTGCTATCCTATTTAAGAATCAATAATTAAAATACACTTTGTGCCAAAGATAGAGTAACGTAAATAAGCAAAATTTCATTACAATGCCCCCACTGCATAATTTGGTAAGATAGGATAAACAACATGGCAACCAGGTGAACATTACGAAAAACCCAATTGCAATGCTGTAGATCATAATCTAATGATTAGGAGTCTAATGATTATTGTGTAATTTGTGCCTATTTACGTTGCTCTAGCTTTTTTCATTTAGGAATGTTGAAATAAACAGCACTTGCATGCACATGACTCTAATATGCAGACTGTTTAAAATGCCCTCCGTTAGCAACAATGCATATTTAAATTCTAACACATTCGATACACATTAGAATTCCATGCACATTACAAAGACTATTATCTCGCTTTTTGACAATAATTGCAGATGTTACCGTGATATATACTGTAGAAATTCATGAAGTATGGCGAGTATTTCATTGCCTTCCATATATGCATGTCTGTCGTTTCTAGTGTTAATTCCTAATCATTAGATAATGTTCTACAATTTTTTAACTGGCTTTTTCGTCTATTTTTGCAGACATCGTTATCTTACGTTTCTAATTCGCCTCTAACGGCGCTGTAATGACTTTTAATAGATAGGGCAAAGTTTACTTTACTATAAACCTAACATGCGCACTCATTGATTTTTCCTTACAAATTTTTGGGGGGAATTGAAAACCTTCCTATGATCCTTGCATTTCCTCTGTTGACTTATCATTTTCAGAAATGATTTTCATACAAATGTATATAATTTATATATAAAATATAAATGGTATTAAAAACGTTTTATTACATTATACACTATAGCAACTATACATACGCTGCATGCTAAATTTATATGTATTAGTCATAACTTATTTCGCCTAATTACTTTTCTTTCTGTAATTACATTAATGCTGCTTAGATACAGAAGGCAGTGGTGGAAGAATTTGCAGATTTTTATCGTTAAGACAACCCAAACAGAATCATGGTAATTACCGATCGATTTGGGATGCTTTGGAAACTCAGAGCAAATATAAATAGCATTCTCATTGCATCAGCTGTTTGGTGGACTTTTACTGTAGATTAAGCAACCTAATTTCGTGAAGATAATAAAACATGCGAGAGATAACTGTGTACAAAAATTGTTGCACTTCAAATGAGGGAAATAGACTTGAAAAAGAGTAAAAAATGGTGAACATTGTTAAATACGAAGTATAGACAACTTTTATTTCAATGAATTAACTACTTTTACAGTTAAAAAAATCTGATTTGGGCAACACATGACTTTCCTTATATATATAATGCAATGAATTTACTATTTTTACAGCAAAAAAGAATAGCTTTTTCTTACTTATATTCTTAGGATACTTACATTCTTTCCAAGATATTGAATTTTCGATAATTAGTTGTCATTTTCATTGATTTAGCGTTATTTTTTATCCATTTGGCGAGATTTTTGTTAATTTGGCAACATTTCAAAAAGGCGCCAGGTTGGCGACATTCCGCCAAATTCGTCGCCAAAATCTCGCCAAGCGTTATGGATGGAGAAATAAGTTATTCTTATAGCAGATAAATGACTATTGGTGTTCAAATAAAAAAGTATTATTCAAAGTATTATTCATATTTTCTCATGACTGGAACGAGCTAGATCCACATAAAATGATGTCACCAAATTTATCGCAAGATATTACATATGAAAAGTGAACATGTTTTTCAACAGTTAATATATTTTTTTTTTAATTTATGGGATTTTTTGATAAATTTGTTTAAAAAATGTGCAATATCTCGAGAACGTTTCGTGCTAGCGTTCTAAAGTTTATGTCAATCGTTTTCTAAGGAAAAATTACATAAGAAATGTGTATTTGCGTAACTTTATTAAAGGTTTTGATTTTTTGATGATTTTTTCAAAATTGCACTCGAAAATTTAGGGGGGTTCTGAACATTCGATTAAGTTTAAAAACAATAAGCTTCCAGTATTCACAGATTGTGATTTTTGTACCAAATTTCATTCGAATCGCCCCATTTGTTCGTGAGATATCGTCTACACAGGCACACTGACACACACACACACACACACACACTTTCACACACACACATACATCACTTCAAAAATGTTTGATTCGTGATCAGGGATGCTTGAGACGTGCTCTCCCGTCGAAAACTCGAATTCGAATTTTCGATCCAGTCACAATACTTTCCTTATACATTATGTATATAAGGAAAGTAATAATTAAAAAATTAACCTATAATAGCCAAAATATGAAAAAGTTCTAATTTAGTCAATCTAGTAAACAATATTTAGAAGATGCGGATGGATGGAAATTGTACCAATGCATTCTCGGCGATTCACAGGAACAGAAAGTGACTTGCGTAATCGGGCTGTTTATGAAAATGATTAAAAATACAACCTTAATAATTTATCAGAATATAAAAATCAGCTAGTTTAGTCAATGTAATATGCTATATTTAGAAGATGCAGATAGATGGGAAAATATACTAATCGACTCTTAACGATTAAGGAGAACATAAACTGAAATGCGCAATTGCACTGTTTATGTGCAAATAATTATAAAATTAACGGTTCAACAATTTATGCGAAATTTAACAACTTTTGAGAAATACATTTATCACATTAAAAAAAAATCCTTTACATTCCACACAGCAGTAAATCATCATTGCCACGGTGATTTGATTGGCATTATCGTCCATGCGGACCTAAATTCCCGTTGTCACATTAATTTGTTTGGCATTACCGTCTATCTGGCCGTAACTGATTGTTGTTATGTTGTTTTGTTTGAAATTACTGTGCACATGGCCGTAAATTTAAATTGACCTTCATACAAGATAATTTTCCATAGGAAACTATGCAAATTCTATGGACAGAATTCGTTTCACGTGGGAAATACAGCGAATCCGTAGTTATCGGCATCTTTGTGAGCAGGTCGGCAAATTGAAAATTCCCCGATTTTTCCAGAATTTTAAACAAAAAACCGCTTCTCCCCGTAATTTCCCTGACATTTTAGTCCTCTTTCAAATTCCTGTAAATTCTAGGTTTTCACGATTTCAGAGTGCGCAGGAACTTTGCGTTATTTAATGTTTAACGACAAAACGAATAATATCAACCTCATTGGTCTGGGATTATGAATCTTTGAGAAGCTGGCGACTTTGAAAATTCATTAAATTGTGAAATGGAAAAGACGCATTTAAACTGCAAAAGGGATATAATGTCAAACAAGCATCCGTATTATTTGGGGCAATTAAGCTCAATTTAATGATCATGATAGAGAAAATATATTTGAGTCTGTAGGAAAAGTCACCCTCAGTAAGGTCAGATTTTTTACCACTTTACAACATAGTTGAAAAGTGTTTATGACTTAGTTCATTCTGTCTGTCTGTCTGCATGTCTGTCCGTTCCCACGATTGCTGCCGTAAAAATGACTTTCTCAAACTGAAATTTTAGTATGTTGTTCAGACTGTCTGTGGGACCGATGGGAATATAAATGAATAATACAGGTATCACCCAATTGGTTTTGGATTGAACCCGGTTTCAAAAAATAAAATACATTGAACCTTATGGGACCTAATTCTTCAAAGATTTTTAAACGATGTTAATGTTCACAAATTGCTCCGAAAGTTTTAGGAAATATTCAATTTATCCCATAAAAATATAAAAAAATTTCAGCAAAATATGTTCTGTAGTTTAAATAAAAATTAAAATAATAATTATACCCATGGGACGAGATCACATGATCACTTCAAAATAAAACATGACATCCATCTTGTGTCAAAATCGTGATTTTTAAAGTTATTTTTAATTTATATTTAGTGTTGCATCCGTCCTAAAACCGCTTAATTTCTTATTTTTTTCTGTTCATCTATATACCACGCAAACGCAATTACAATATTTTGGAATTTAAAGCATCATCAACCTTTGATCATTTCTACAACGGAGCCGTACGTATGGAGAATGTAAACACATCAAGCTGTAAGTTGAGTTGTATAGGAATTGCCGAATTTCTTTAAAGCAAAATTATTTAGCTCGGATGCCTGCAATATAGCTGATATGAATGAAACTCTCATTGGTTTTACGTAGAGAAGCAAACAATTCCATATTATTGCTTTTTTGATGAAGTTCTAAGCATGGAATTAGAAAGTAATTTTACCTTCATGGTTTTACGTTTTTAAATAAAATAAATTATTGTAGTATTGTGATAATTTTAAAAATATCGCCTCTGCATGAAAGGAATGGAAAAAGTTTATGAACGACATATTCATTGCTTTTATATAGAGATCCAAGGGATTTATATTTCGATGACGATATTTGAATAAATTTCATTTGCTTTCGATGAAGTTTATGAAATATAATAAATTGCAGTAGTATTGTGAGAAATTAAAAATATCACCGCTGAATGTATCGCATTTTAGAGATGTTTAAATAAAATTGCATTTCAGGTGGAAAGGGTTTCATAATCAATGCTTTATGCATAATTGACGTTTCTTGTTTTTATCTAATCATGAACTGAAGAGTCGAAAATGCGCTGCAGACCTTCGAAGGAAAGTTTTTAAGAAGCAAATTTGGTGGTATACTATCAAATCAGCCAAATACAGTGTGGCGAAGGAAATTCAATTTCGAACTATACCACCTATATAAAGAACCGCAGGCGTGGTTAAATACATAAAGATACAAAAAATGAAATGAAATGGACAAGTCGTTTGTATGGATGACAAAATGGAAACTAAATAAATGTTTCTGGCTGGGCCAATTGGAGTTAGGCCTAGAGCAAGACTGAAATTCAGATGGATTAACTGTGTAGACAAATATTTTCGCATTTGTAAGACTAAGAACTGGAGAAATGGAGAACTGTCTCTGATAACAAGTCAAGATGACACAACATGTCCAAGAACGTCAGGGATTAATATTCACAGGACTGTTGAGTCAAGAAGGAGAAGAATCATATCCAGTTATGTTTGATGTGAATAGAAGATATTCTATTGAACAAATTACAACTGAACTAATTAAAATAGAACTATAGCTAATAAAGCAAAAATTAGTCAATATATTTACGCAACATTGATAGATTTCACGGAGATACTTTGGATCTCTTTCGTCACTGCTAACAAACAAGCAAACTCAGAAGTAAAAAAACAAAAATCAAAATACTCTAACTAAAGACATTTAGTATATCCTTGAATCAGTTGTATGCTGCGTTGTACTTAATTTTGAGCGAAATTATTAATTTTTCTTTATACTTGAAGAAAGTGATAAATGCCAATTTGTCAATTAATCTAATTAATTCATTCATAATAGGAGCATTATACTATCCCATTGTGCTATAACTAGTTAAAGTAAAGTGAAAAAAATGTGTATTCATTTTCATTTAAAGTTTTAACTTATCAATAATAATATCTATAAGTTATTATCTTAATATCGATACCCCGTCGGGATCACTACTGGGGCTTGCTCATTAATACGACAAAACATTCTCAAGATATTCGAAATACTGTATTTTTGCTTCGCGCTATTATATGTTGCTTCGCATTATTTGTTGCTTCGCTCTATTCTATTGCTACAGCACTATTGCATTTATAGCTGGATTGGTTAGAAGAAATTTTCGATCCGTACTTGCCTGTCAAGGGAAATCAGGTTATTGGAGTTTTCCCTTGTAGCATATGATTTCTGCACTATTCGTTTATTTTTATTAATTGTGGATTTGAGTAAAATTTCTACCTATTTTTTATGTCATTGAGTCTGACTTATTATTTAAGGTAATTAGGTTTTATTGCATCGAACTGACTTAGAAAATACCATCTGTGTGGTCCCTAATTTCTTACACCGATTTCCATGTTCAAAAATATTTAAATAGAGTTTTATTTTTCATAATTCTTCTGGTTTACATTATCGCAATCAACAATGGTCTCAAGCTACAGAGCACCGTACACAGATTTATATGCTATATTACATAATCTATTAACATGAGTTCAATCGTTACAATTTTTCACATTACATGTTTCCGCTATATTAACAAGTCAAAGATCGTGAGCCACAGGAAGCGTTAGCCGTCTCCCAAGCTGATAGAAGCAACAGTCACTGCGTGTATCATTGGTGCGTTGAAATTGCATCATAGCTGCTCCGGACATGGAAGAGACAGGCTACTCCGATGGAAGTCTTCGCATCAGTCACACACGCACCAACATTATCTCATTCAACAATGGTTTCAATCTACGAAGTTTCCACTACATGAACACGTCAGAGATCGAGGGACACAGGGGGCGTTAGCCTTCATCCACGCCGACAGAAACAACAGTTACTACGTGTATCACTGGTGCGTTGAAATTGCATCATAGCCGGTCCGAATATGGAAAAGCCAGTCTAATCCGCTGGAACTCTTCGCATCAGTCACACACGCACCAACATTATCTCATTCAACAATGGTTTCAAGCTATGAAGTTTCCACTAAATGAACACGTCAAAGATCGGGAGACAAAGGGAGCGTTAGCCTTCATCCACGCCGACAGAAACAACAGTTACTACGTGTATCACTGGTGCGTTGAAATTGCATCATAGCCGGTCCGAATATGGAAAAGCCAGTCTAATCCGCTGGAAGTCTTCGCATCATTCACACACGCACCAACATTATCTCATTCAACAATGGTTTCAAGCTACGAAGTTTCCACTAAATGGACACGTCAAAGATCGGGAGACAGAGAGAGCGTCAGCCTTCATCCACGCCGACAGAAACAACAGTTACTACGTGTATCACTGGTGCGTTGAAATTGCATCATAGCCGCTCCGAATATGGAAAAGCTAGTCTAATCCGCTGGAAGTCTTCGCATCATTCACACACGCACCAACATTATCTCATTCAACAATGGTTTCAAGCTACGAA
Organism: Amaurobius ferox; assembly: GCA_951213105.1. NCBI lineage: Eukaryota > Metazoa > Arthropoda > Arachnida > Araneae > Amaurobiidae > Amaurobius > Amaurobius ferox. Next base: position 13,158,207 of record OX578148.1, read on the forward strand.
GTTTCCACTAAATGAACACGTCAAAGATCCGGAGACAAAGGGTGCGTCAGCCTTCATCCACGCCGACAGAAACAACAGTTACTACGTGTATCACTGGTGCGTTGAAATTGCATCATAGCCGCTCCGAATACGGAAAAGCCAGTCTAAGCCGCTGGAAGTCTTCGCATCAATCACACACGCACCAACATTATCTCATTCAACAATGGTTTCAATCTACGAAGTTTCCCCTAAATGAACACGTCAAAAATCGGGAGACAAAGGGAGCGTCAGCCTTCATCCACGCCGACAGAAACAACAGTTACTACGTGTATCACTGGTGCGTTGAAATTGAATCATAGCCGCTCCGAATACGGAAAAGCCAGTCTAATCCGCTGGAAGTCTTCGCATCAATCACACACGCACCAACATTATCTCATTCAACAATGGTTTCAAGCTACGAAGTTTCCACTAAATGAACACGTCAAAGATCGGGAGACAAAGGGAGCGTCAGCCTTCATCCACGCCGACAGAAACAACAGTTACTACGTGTATCACTGGTGCGTTGAAATTGCATCATAGCCGCTCCGAATATGGAAAAGCCAGAGTAATCCGCTGGAAGTCTTCGCATCATTCACACACGCACCAACATTTTCTCATCCAACAATGGTTTCAAGCTACGAAGTTTCCACTAAATGAACACGTCAAAGATCGGGAGACAAAGGGAGCGTCAGCCTTCATCCACGCCGACAGAAACAACAGTTACTACGTGTATCACTGGTGCGTTGAAATTGCATCATAGCCGCTCCGAATATGGAAAAGCCAGACTAATCCGCTGGAAGTCTTCGCATCATTCACACACGCACCAACATTATCTCATTCAACAATGGCTTCAAGCTACGAAGTTTCCACTAAATGAACACGTCAAATATCGGGAGACAAAGGGAGCGTCAGCCTTCATCCACGCCGACAGAAACAACAGTTACTACGTGTATCACTGGTGCGTTGAAATTGCATCATAGCCGCTCCGAATATGGAAAAGCAAGTCTAATCCGCTGGAATTCTTCGCATCAATCACACACGCACCAAGATTATCTCATTCAACAATGGTTTCAAGCTACGAAGTTTCCACTAAATGAACACGTCAAAGATCGGGAGACAAAGGGAGCGTCAGCCTTCATCCACGCCGACAGAAACAACAGTTACTACGTGTATCACTGGTGCGTTGAAATTGCATCATAGCCGCTCCGAATATGGAAAAGCCAGTCTAATCCGCTGGAAGTCTTCGCATCAGTCACACCCGCAACAAAATCGTCTCATTCAACAATGGATTCTAGCTATGGAACTCCGTATACAGATTTATATGCTATATTATGTGATCTATCATTAATTTGAGGAAAATCGTCATGATAACACGTTAACACTACGCATGTCAATTAAATTAGCATTTGAGGGAACGTAATACGTAAGGAGTCTTATTATAATCAGACAATTATTTCGTAATACATACCTAAGACAAAATTTATATTTTATTCCTCGCTTAAATATCTTTTATACATATTTCAGAAAAAATTCTGGTAGTAAAATTTTGCGTCATATATTTTAATACGTATAATATTTTGCATCTGATAACTGTTTATAAAAATCTGATGTGGACAGCAAGTGACTTTCCTTATATAATGCAATGAATTTACCACTTTTACAGTAAAAGAAAATAGATTATTCTTATAGTAGATAGTTATATTCTTTCCAAGATATTGAACTTTTGTCAGTGAGTCGTCATTTTCATTGATTTAGCGTCATTTTTATCCATTTGTCGAGTTTTTCGTTAATTTAGCAACATTTAAAAAGTCGCCAAGTTGGCGACATTCCACCAAATCCGTCGCCAAAATTTCGCCAAGCATTATGGACGGAAAAATAAGTTATTCTTCCAGCAGATAAATAACTACTGGCGTTGAAATACAAAAGTATTACTCAAAGTACCTTTTTTTATGAACGGAACGAACTAGATGATGCCCTCAAATTTATCGCATGGTATTACATATGAAAAGTGAACATGTTTCTCAATAGGAAATGTTTTTTTTGTATTTTATATGATTTTTTGATAATTGTTTTGCCAAAATATGCAATATCTCGAGAACGGTTCATGTTAGCGTTCCATAATTTATATCACTCGCTTTCTAATGAAAATTTACATAAGAAATGACTATTTACGTAACTTTATTAAAGGTTTTAATAGTTTGATGATTTTTTCAAACTTTCACTCGAACATTTAGGGGAGTTCTAAACATTCGATTGCGTACAAAAACAATAGGCTTCCAGTATTCATGGATTCTAATTTTTGTACCAAATTTCGTTCGAATCGGTCCAGTCGTTCGGCAGCTATCATATCCGCAGACTCATTGACACACACACAAACACACACTCACGCACACACACACACATAGACATCGCTTAAAAATATCGCTTCGTAATCAGGGATGCATGAAACGTGATCTCCCGTCGAAAACTCGAATTCGAATTTCCGATGCTGTCACAATACTTTCCTTATACATTATGTATATATGTATCCTTATGCATTATGTATCCTTATACATTATGTATACTTATACATTATGTATTAATGTATAAGGAAAGAATTGCGACGGGGTCGAAAATTCGAATTCGAGTTTTCGACGGGAAAGCACGTTTCAAGCAATCCTAATCACGAATGAAAGATTTTTGAAGTGATGTCTGTGTGTGTGTGTCAGTGAGTCTGTGGGGACATTATCTCACGAACGAATGGAGCGATTCGAAAGAAATTTGGTACAAAAATCACAATCCGTGAATACTGGAAGTCTTTTGTTTTTAAACGTAATCGAATGTTCAGAACCCACCTGAATGTTCGAGTGAAAATTTCAAAAATCATCAAAAAATCAAAACCTTTAATAAAGTTACGGAAATAGACGTTTCGTATGTAGTTTTTCCTTAGAAAGGGATTGACATAAATTTTAGAACGCTAACATGAACCATTTTCGAGATATTGTACATTTTTCAAACAAATTTATCAAAAAATTCCATAAATTAAGAAAAAAAATATTAATTGTTGAGAAACTAGTTCACTTTTCATATGTAATATTATGCGATAAATTGGGTGACATCATTCTCGTGTATTTCGCTCGTTCCTTTCATGAGAAAAGAGACTTTGAATTATACTTTTGTATTTGAACACCAATAGTCATTTAACTGCTATAAGAATAACTTATTTCTCCATCCATAACGCTTGGCGAGATTTCGGCGACGAATGTGGCCGAATGTCGCCAACTTGACGACTTTTTTAAATGTTGCCAAATTAACGAAAATCTCGCTAAATGGATAAAAATGACGCGAAATTAATGCAAATGACGACTAATCGTCGAAAATTTGATATCTTGGAAAAAATATAAGTATCTATTATAATAAAAACCTATTTTTTTACTGTAAAAGTAGTAAATTCATTGCATTATATAAGGAAAGTCATGTGTTGCCCACATCAGATTTTTTTAATTATAAGGTTTCGATATTTTTTATTTTTTTAATTATGAAGTTTCGATATATTAGACAGAATGCAGATGTCTTCCTAATTGGACTACAAACAACAAAATCTGATGTGGGCAACACATGACTTTTCTTATATAATATAATGAATTTACTACTTTTATAGTAAAAAAAATAGATTTTTCTTATAGTAGATATTAATATTCTTTCCAAGGTATTGAATTTTCGACAATCAGTCGTCATTTTCATTGATTTAGCTTCATTTCTATCCATTTGGCGAAATTTTCGCTAATTTGGCAACATTTCAAAAAGTCGCCAAGTCAGCGACATTCCGCCAAATTCGTCGCCAAAATCTCGCCAAGCTTTATGCCCTAAGATATAAGTTATTCTTACAGCAAATAAATGAATATTGGCGTTCAAATACAAAAGTATTACTCAAAGTATCTGTTTTCATGAATGGAACGAGATAGATCCACGAAAATGATGTCACCCAATTTATCGCATGTTATTACATATGAAAAGTGCACATGTTTCTGAATAGGAAATATTTTTTTTTATTTTATATGACTTTTTGCTAATTTTTTTTAAAAATGTACAATTTCTCGAGAACGGTTCATGTTAGCGTTCTAAAATATATGTCAATCGTTTTCTAATGAAAAATTACATAAGAGATATCTATTTGCGTAACTTCATTTGTGGTTTTTGACGATTTTTTCAAAATTTCATTCGAAAATTTAGTGGGGTTCTGAACATTCGATTGCGTATAAAAACAATAGGCTTCCAGTGTTTACTGATTGTGATTTTTGTACTAAATTTAGTTCGAATCGGTCCATTCGTTCGTCAGTTATCGTCTCCACACACACACATACTTTATATACATTTAAAATGTACCTTAATAAAATATACTTATTTTTAAAATATACTTGATATACATTTCTTTATTTTCTAAATCGGAAAATATTCATTAAAAATAGTCTGCTGCATGAACACATTGAATTTAAATCCGTTGTAACGCGACATGATATAATTTTCTTCAAATAAATTGCCGGCAAAAATATCGTTTGCATAATGCTGTCTCTATGGAATGTTTAATTGTGGGTTTCTTATTAATATCTCGACAACCCCTTGGCGCTTAGAAACTCGAAACATAGACTAAATTTCTAGTGGGGCTATTTTACAACTACTTACAAAATTTCATGAAATTTAGTGCAATCGTTCTCCTGGGATGGTGAGACAAACACACACACAGACAGAAAGACAGACAGATTTTCAATTTTATACAGATTCAGAAGATCAAGAACATATAATGGTGACGCTACTCTAACGATATATGCGGAAATATAAGATGTGATTTGCGACTTAGTGTAGTAATACTCTCGGGCCAACCATAGTTGAGAGATGATAGTCTTTGACCATTCTGCTTGTGTGTAGAAAACCCAGACCACACGACCAACCCATAGGCTAATTCTGCTTGTGTGTGTATTTATCCAGATGCTGAGGTTCTGAGGTCGTTCCTCGGCTCGAAGCTGCTGAGGAAATTTCTTTGGCCCAGTCAATGAAAATATATTATGGAAAGTAAAAAATAGCAAATAAATTATGTACAATTTAATGATGTTGATATGATTACTGATATAAACATTAGAAAACTAAGACGGCTTGGGCACATGCATGAAAACAGAATTACTAAACAGGTCTTCCTTTAAAGATCTAATGGAAGACTAAGAAGACAGTTAGATGATGGGAAGGATAATATTGTGAAAATGAAAGTTAAGAAATAGAGAAGCAAATATTAGAAACCTAAGGAATGAAGAGCTGTTATGAGGTAGGCTCAAGTTCTAAAAGACCTGTGGTGCCATGGTGTAGTGGTAGTAGTAGTAAAATATTTTCCAGATACACCAAAAGCATCCCTCTAACTTTATGTTACTGATTATTGCGACTTTATGTTAACTAGTATACTGATGTGTGCAAAAACCCAGTATTAGAAGGCTGGGTTTTTGCACACACCAGTATAATGATTTTCTACTTTTCAGATGCACCAGAAATCGTCCGGTGGACTGGATCTTTATACACATAGTATCATTTTCCGGCCTTCCGAATGGCTGCTAAAATTTTAGGACGAGTCGGATGGTCTGGGTCCATGGTATCTATGTACATGTGTCTATGTACATGGTATCTATGTACATGTATCTATGTACATGGTATCTATGTCTGGGACATATGTAGTATCGACCACGGGTGTGGACGCAATAGAGCATTATTTACTATTTCTCCCCCGAGGATGGACCAAAGTGGGGTAAAGTGCATAATAGATTTTCCAGTACCCTAGAGACTCCATATGACCCAAAAGACTGAATCATTGCATACTTATAGAAACCGCAGGGGATATTTTTTGTAAACCTCCCAATCACCTGTCACATTTGAGACTGGATTCATATTAGTTATCAACTATATCGGACGCTATATCTTTAGCGTCGTGTTTCAAGTAAAAAGAAATTTTTTGAACCGGAAATGGAGAAAACCGGAAGTGTACCTATTTGGTAAACATCTCCAATTCCTCTAGAATGCAGAGCTGAATCCATATTAGTGATCCTCTTGGCTCTATGTATATCAGATCCTGCGAAATGGATACTTCAAGGCAAAATATTTAAAAACCAACAAAGATCAATCATGCATAAATCATTGACAATGGCACAACACTTTCCAACTTCAATGGAATTTTATTTAAACATTTCTAAAATGCGATACATACCTCGGTAATGTTTTTTAAAATTATCACAATACTACATTAATTTATTATATTTGAAAACTTAAAATTTCATCTAAAAAATTTCATTCAAATGAACTTCATTCAAATGACGGCATTGAAATACAAATTGCCTGGTTTAAACATCTCTAAAATACGATGCATTCCTCGGTAATATTTTTAAAATTATCATAATACTACAATAATTTATTATATTTGAAAACTTCATCGAAAACAAATGAACTGTATTCAAATGGCGTCATCGAAATATAAACATTTTTCCATTCCTTTCATTCATCACAATACTATAATAATTTATTTTATTTAAGAATTTAAACCATGGAGGTAGAAGTAATTTAACTCTATGCGTAAAACTCGTCGAAAAAATCGTTTGGTTCTCTGTGTAAAATCAATGAATGTTTCATTCATATCAGCTATACTGCAGACTTCATGAGCTAAATAATTTTGCGTTAAAGAAATGCAGCAATTCTTATACAACAAATTCTACATCTTTTGGTATATACATTTTCCATAAGTGAAAAGTAGGCTTCGTTGTAGAAATAATCAAAGTTTCATGTTCATTTGAACTCAAATATATTGCCATTGCGTTGTTTCAATACGTAGATGCACAGAATTTAAGCAAAAAGACAATTAATAACATTTAAAGTTTAAATACATTTTACAAACATTTGAAAAATATGAATACTAATTAAATGCATGCCAACACGCCTCCCCTTGTCAAAAATCACACTTAAACATAAACATTTTTCAATTTATGCTAGAATTTCATTCAGAAATTGTAGAAAATTAAAATATATAAATTTCTCGTTATTTTTCTAGTTTCGCTTGGTGGGTTTACGGATGGCAAAATTATTTCTGATTCCAACCCACAACTTGATAGTCCAACAGAAATGTAGCACCATTTTCTGTAATATCTTAATATTTTTACAAAATACCGTTCATTTGCGTCAAATTAACATTGAAGACAAACTCACTAACTTTACACAGCCTGATTGGAATCCTCGAATTTGAGAAAAGTGTTATTCATCCATTTCTACTTATAACGGTATCGATTCTATCTTCCGTACTATATGAGCTGATTGGTTATGATTTTTAAAATAATTTACTCATGGGCATGATAAAAAAATTAATTAAATTCTTGGAAAGATATTTATTATAAATATATATCTTTTTTCTTTCTGGAGAATATAGCAAGAGTCAGAAATTAATTGAATCTGCTTTTCGTCCTATATTAAGCAATTTTTATTTAAAAAACTACCTAACATATTTTACTGAATTTTTTTTATATATTTTATTTGATAATTTGAATATTTCCTAAAACTTTCGAAGCAATTTGTAAATTTTAAATTCGCTTAAAAAATGTTTGAAAAATTAGGTCCTATAGTGTTCAATGTATTTCATTTTTTCAACCCGGGTTCGATCCAAAACTAATTGACTGATATTATTCATTTATATTCCCATAGGTCCCACAGACCGTCTGAAAAACTTACTAAAATTTCATTTTGATAAAGTTCTTTTTACGGCAGTTATCGTGCTAACGGACAGACAGGCAGACAGAATGAACAAAGTTATAAACACTTTTCAACTATGTTGTAAAGTGTTAAGAAGTAAGATATGAATTTTAGCATTAACAAAAATATTTGTCAATAATTATATTATTCAATTATTGGTTTGCACAAGATATAATTGCCCTGAATATTTTAAATTACGTGATGGTTGTTTTTGTAGAATTTTCTAGAAGTGATATCCTGTATCGCAAAAAATACAAACTTGTAGAAATGAAATAATTTAAGCCTTGAAAATTGTTTATTAACAAATGACTATTTTTCCTCGTTTGTAGATTTAGAATTTTTTATGTTTACTGCATTCTTTCAACTTTACAATAAGCCATTTGAGCAGCTTGTTTAAATGTATTTTATTCTAAATGTTCCATATATCTAGACTGATTTGACCGATATGTCGCAGTAGATTGAGTTGAAAATACAATTTACATATTTTTTTATTGCGTTATCATTATTTATTATTTATTTTTACCAATTTTTAATAAATTAAATCATTTATTAAATACTTTCTTTATTTTTAATTTATGTAATGTATATTAGTTCTAATGATCTTAAATGCATTGGGGGTTATAGCAATTGCTTGGGAAAAAATGGCTCTTTGAAATGTAAAAGTTAAAAGATAAGCACTGATTTTTAAAAAGAATTTTTAAAATGTATGTTTAAATATTGAAAAATGTATGAAGTGAAATTGTATAATATGTATTTTTAAAGTATTGATATTGTGAAATAATGCTTCCGGTTTCGACCCATTGTTATGGAATATTTAGAAAATAAGGCAAGTCGTCAACAAATATGGATTGTGCAGAAAACGACTTTATTGTAAACTAAGCGAAAAATTAGGTGCTTGTAAATGGACAACTTGATTGTATTCCTGTAATTGAATGAATATTTAAGTAAAAATTGTAATATTTAATTATGTTAGATATTGTAATTTGTAATGTTGAAATATTTTTAGATAGTAGAAATTGAACTGTGCCTTTTTCGTTAGTAGAAATTGTATTTGATGTCTGAAGTATTTTTAGTTAGTAGGAATTGTATTTGATGAATGAAGTATTTTTAGTTAGTAAGCATTATATTTGATGGAAAACGTAAAGATTTGGAGTTATGTCAATTTGGTCGGAATAGTTTACTTAATTCCAGCACAGACCCTATAATGTGGCAACCAACTAGGTTAGACTCGTTGACAAATTTCATCTGAGCTTTATGCAGCAGACTTTACTAATTAGTTCACAGAATAGGCCTCAGACTTCACATTAGCGACCAAACAGGCCGCAGATTTCACATCGTACCATAAAACTGCGCGATTCTGCACTGAGTTCGCAGGCTATGACTGTAGAATAAATTTATGCATTGTTACATGTTAAGTATGCCCTGCTTGTATATTTTTCATGTCATTTCATAGCTAACTGCAAATCTGTTATTATTTGCTTTAGTATAAGATAATTCATGGTTGTTGTTGTTGAAACCCAGACCGTCCGACCTACCAGAAAGGTGTAAGGAAACAGTTCTTAAAGTGTCAGGTGTAAGGAAAGGTGTAAGGAAACAGCCGGAAAGTGTCACCCAATTTAGACAAGAACCCAGTGGGGGAGGCATCCACAGGGACCGTACCCTCCTTCCCCTAGCACCAACCTCTCGGAAGGACTTACGGACCCATATGTTTAATGTGATCGTACTTCGCGAGAACATGGCGGCAGTTTTGGTAGTGTCGAGAATATAACCCTGGCCTACCGAGTGCAATTCCCGCGCTCTAACAACTGGGCTACCGCGCCCACCTAATTCATAGTGAAATAATTTTATTCTGTATATTAATTGCGGTATATTAAAATGCCTGTATATCAATTAACTACTTAATATTATGTCCTGACCCACACTTTTTTCTTTTTTTCCCGTTTGGGCCAAATGTGAACTCAGTTATCGGTCAAGTGTGAATTATAAAAAAAATAACAGTTTACATTTGCCGTCACGTTTGTGTTTTTTTTAAGTTATAATTTCTAATTATGACTCTTTTTCTGTTCTAGTAAATCTAGTGCAGCATGGTACGCAATTATTTACACTATTAAATTAAATAATACAATAATAAAATACGAAGCTAGTTTTTAAAGTTCAAAAGGCTTTATTATTCAAAGGCTTTATTGAAATGTGTTATTTATAGTCCTTAAAACTTGTCCTTGTATGTTAAATAAATATTGACACAAAACTCTTGAAAGTTTGTTAGGACAAATTTCATTCCCAAGATCTCTTCTAACAAAAAATGCTTAAATAAATTCAGAATTCAATTAAGTTCTTAATTTTCATAAAATTATTTTCAAGTTGTTCAGTACTATATGAACTTTATATTTACACGAAACTTTAAACAAAATATATTTTTTTTTCATCTATTGTTCTGCCAGTTGAAATGTTAAAGCTTTGAGTTTTTTTAGTAATTTTTTGTTTCATTAAAATGAGTTCCAAACAAGAAAATACTCATGCAGTCTGAAAGACTAATATTTATATAAATTTTACTCTTTTGTAATTTAGCATCGGAGTCAACTATAGAAAACATACACCCTTTTTCATACATAAACCCTTTTTCTATATTCATTTATCTTAGTACATAATAAAGGAAGGTGTGAGTGTGTGTGTACAGTCTATAACAATACATCTAAGCGCTATACTACCATGAAGGTTGGTACACAGGAACTTGAGGACACAAAAAAGTGCACCATGGTGCATTTATTACGTTTCCTGCAATACAAGGTAATGTATAGGCAAACTATTGGAATCATGCTGAAAACCTCAACTCGAGTTTTCTACGGATCTACACGTTTTGGGACTGCTAGAATAAAAAAAAATAATTTTAGCGTGACGTATCTGCGTCTGTCTATGTGTTGCAGTGATTTATCTACCAAATTTCATAAAATTTGAGGATAAGTCACTTGTTGGATACCCTGGTGCTGATTATATTTTGGTATGATTCGAAAGAGAAGATCTTGCTTTTTTTACGAAATGGCCGCAAAAATCTAACGTACATGAATACGTATAATAAAATGTATCAATTAAATGCTTCTTTAATACGTCATGTTTAACGATGAAAAGAATAAGACCCACCCCATTACTCTAGGACTAGCCGTTCTCGAGATATTTTAGTTTATTCCCCTATTGTCACGTCACCTCGAGTTACCAAATAAAAACGAATATTGGATTAAAAGTGCAAATTCAGTGCAATTAAAATATTTATGGTTGTTATTTTGTGCTATTAAATTCAATTTAATGAATTTTTTATGAAATAAATATAATATGAATATGAGATTACAGTGAAAGTCATGTGCTGCGCACAACAGATTTTTAAATTTCTAATTAGTTTTTAGTTATTTTATATTTTATCCCTAAACAAAAATAAATTTCTTAGAGACCTAAAATATTATTACAGAGATTTCATCTTGACACCATCGGAAAGATAGAAGAACATTCTTTTTAAGAATGTTTGAACTGAATCTGTGAAATAGGTCCTTCTAATTTATTCTTTTAATATCACGAAATTTGCACTTTTACGTGATCATTAGTTGAAATTGTTTTGTATAGCAAAATGATATATATATATATATATATATATATATATATATATATATATATATATATATATATATATACATATATATATATATATATATATATATATACATATATATATATATATATATATATATATACATATATATATATATATTTATATATATATATATACATATATATATATATATATATATATATATATATATATATACATATATATATATATATATATATATATATATATACATATATATATATATATATATATATATATATATACATATATATATATATATATATATATATATACATATATATATATATATATATATATATATATATATATACATATATATATATAAATATATATATATATATATATATATACATATATATATATATATATATATATATACATATATATATATATATATATATATATATATATATATATATATATATATATATATATATATATATATATATATATATATATATATATATATATATATATATATATATATATATATATATATATATATATATATATATATATATATATATATATATATATATATATATATATACATATATATATATATATATATATATATATATATACATATATATATATATATATATATATACATATATATATACATATATATATATATATATATATATATACATATATATATACATATATATATATATATATATATATATACATATATATATATACATATATATATATATATATATATATATATATATATATATGTATGTATGTATGTACATATATATATATATATATATATATATATATATATATATATATGTATGTATGTACATATATATATATATATATATATATATATATATATATATATATATATATATGTATGTATGTACATATATATATATATATATATTATATGCCGACGGGGTGGTCGAACGGCCAAAACGAGCGTTTCCCAGCCTTCGTTCGCCCGCCGCGTTGTGGGTTCGAGTCCCACGTAAGGCATGGATGTTGTGTTGTTGGGCGCAGTGTGTTCCGCCCCCCTCTGATGCGCCTGGGACAATGTTCTAGGTCGGCTGAATGGATCACGTGTCTGGCCAATGTATAGGTGAATGATGGAAGTCAAGTGCCTGGCCATTTGATAAAAAATAATTTATATATATATATAATGCATAAAAAAGGAATGGATAAAAAGTGAAAAAAGGAAGGAAGGCTTAGCAAAAAGCTTACTTGATGGCGGTAAGGGGTTGTGACCTCATCCCCCAGTTTTCAACGAGCTCGTCATAAATGCCGCGGCACTGCACTCCTGGTCGCCAGCTTCGGCTCAAGCCCACCTCCGGAGTGACAATAAAAATTGTCACAAGACCTTCAAAAAGGAATGAACCGAGGACGAGAGTAAATTCACTACCGTACAAGCGATCTGTATTGCTGACCTCGTTGAAATGTATACAGCATCTTATGATCATGCCAAAAATTCAATCAGAAATTATTTTCAACCTGTAGAGGAGCGTGATATACAACTAACAAATGTAAAATCTTTGGATAATTGTGCATATCGTGATATACCTGCTGAACTACAAATGAGTGAAGAAGTTTTAACTTCTGTATGTGATAAAGTATATAGAAGTAATTTTCGTTATATGAAGACATTTAAATTTCAAAAATGTAAATCCAAAAGATGTATGCTCTGCCCTTGTGCAGATCCTCACATCCTTGGTCAATCATATAAATATCGCCTATTCTGTAAGGCATTCCAATGTATATACTTAATAAAATGCAATACTTGTGAGAAGTCATACATCGGACAAACAAAAAATCCTTTAAATATCCGTATCAACCTACATCGTAATCATATTAAGAAAAACCAAGGCAACAATCAGGAATGCCAATTGCTTTACACTCATTTTCAAGAGCATTCTTTCAGTAACATCACAGTCTCAATAATAGACTTTGTGATTAAACAGCAACATCGTATATGGTGGGAAAACATTCATATTCTACAGAGAAACACCATATATCCTTACGGTCTCAACTCTGTTATGTTTAATAAGCTCTATAATAATGATTATTATCATTCACTACAAAACTTCAGTATTAACTACAGCCCAGTTACAGTACGTAAAAGATGGTTCCGGAGTATAAACAGAAAAAAGCAACATTCAGATTTCTGCATCAAGTCTTTTAGGGGTTTTATACAAGAAGTATATGGATTTGAAACTCATAAACCTGATTTTATACGTACTTATATACTGACTATACGTAAAAAATGCATGCTAAACATTTGGACAATTTGGTTCAAACAATTAAAAATCTGGCAAACGAAAGAAACCTCTATATTTCAGAAACTTAATTTAGCTACTATCAGCGATTGGTTAAAAAAACGATCTCACTTTCTTAATATTAAATTGAAGAACGAAGAAGAAGATCAAGTCACTTATTCAACTTATTTAAACATCCTGTTCCAAAACAAAACCTTTAATCTTATTCCATTTTGCAGAATATTGAAAGAACATCAAAATATCCTTCCTATAAATAACTTAAAAATCATGACTACTTATAGATATGTCATCCCTATGGGAAGAAATGTTTTTAACTATAATTTATTAAGTAAAAATCTACACAAAGAAAATATAACAGAATGCAATTGTAAAAACAATCCTTATTCCGATCCTTTAATAGGACATATAGTAACAGGAGATTGTAATGTCCTAGAAGATAACAATTTAATTAAAGTTTTCCAACTTGGTACAAAATATAGAAATCCTTATCATGGCAATCCTTATGAAGCTTTTCAAGAAGATATTGATAAATTCATTTATAACCAATCCATCCGTTTCAGTTTGCCTGATTTCACCTTCCATCAATGGAGATATATGATATGCAGAGACTTCAAGTATTATTATAATAAACTTTACCAACCACCTGACAAATGTAAATTGAACATCCAGCTTCTCAAGACCATTCAAGAACGGTATATAATTACTTATACTGACAAAGCCTCAAGCAACTACGCATTCGCCTGCAAGTTCTTTTATATTAACACCTTGAGAGCAAAATATAAGAATGATATACTTTATTGCAAAACCAACATTCCACTTAGGGAAATTTCAAATAAAATTAAAGCCTTATATCTATTAACAGGCATCAAATACACTGGAATAATACAATACCCCTACTTGATAAATATTCCAAAACTATATAAAAGCCCTATATGTTTCCGACCGGTTACTGTCGGATGTAATACGTATCTCACAAAAGCCAATTCTATGTTACTAAAGCTTTTAAAACCTATTTTGCTACAAATTAATAATAAAGGAAGTTATATCATAAAAAATAGCCAACAAGTGATAAATTCATTAAAATATCATAAAAATCCTTTATACTTAAAGACTTATGACTTCCAAGAACTTTTCAACACTGTCGATCTAGAAGACTTATCAAATATCCTTTACCGTTTATATGAAGATAATGAATTAAAAAGAAATATAGAATTCAATAAATTCAAGACTATAATTAGAATAGTCATCAAAGAAAATTATCTCTTCAATGGAATCTTTGCATATCAACAAATTAAAGGCATCCCCATGGGGGGGGATGTTCTTCCATACTAGCCGATCTCTACCTTAGTTTTTATGAAAGCCAGTCTCATATTAATAACGAAATCGTTTACCTGCGTTGTGTAGATGACGTGATTATTGGATATGAAAATGAAAACTATTGTATGAACTTTGATTTCTACCCACCCAACCTCATATTGAGAGAAAATCCAGTTAAAAATAACAACGTGGTTGAGTTTTTGGATTTGAATATCAACTTTAGACAAATCCCAATCATATTTACCATCTATGACAAAAAAAACCATTTTAAAATACCTATAAATGGAATAATACATTGGCACTCCAACCTACACTTGAATATATTTCGCAATGTATTCTTGGGAGGATTGGTCAGAATTAAAAGAACTATTAAAGAAGAAAATTTACGTATTGATTTTAATCAAGTATTTTTAAAGCAAGCATATATTCAAAAATATCCAGTTCCTTTTACGCTTAAAAATATAGATAATTTATACCGAAACAATTTAGCGTATGGTGTAAAGCTCAAGTCTTTTTTATATTCAATTAGAGAATGAAGGATCGCATCATGCATATGACAGGACCGCAGCACGATCATAAGATGATGTATACATTTCAACGAGGTCAGCAATACCGATCGCTTGTACGGTAGTGAATTTACTCTCGTCCTCTGTTCATTCCTTTTTGAAGGTCTTGTGACAATTTTTATTGTCACTCCGGAGGTGGGCTTGAGCCAAAGCTGGCGACCAGGAGTGCAGTGCCGCGGCATTTATGACGAGCTCGTTGAAAACTGGGGGGTGAGGTCACAACCCCTTACCGCCATCAAGTAAGCTTTTTGCTAAGCCTTCCTTCCTTTTTTCAATTTTTATCCATTCCTTTTTTATGCATTATATGGTGTATAGTACCTCTTGCTGCTTTGCGCATAATTACTATAACACATATATTTCTGATAATCCACTTTCTTTATATTATATATTTTATATATATATATATATATATATATATATATATATATATATATATATATATATATATATATATATATATATATATATATATATATATATTTATATATATATATTTATATATATATATATATTTCATGTTATTAGCTGCTTTGCGCAATATCATGATGAAAGTTTTATATTCTAATTTCTATATTCTGATTTCTTTTTATATTACATCATTTAAAAATTTGATGTGGGCAGCACATGACTTTCCTTATATAATGCAATGAGTTTACTACTTTTACATTAAAAAAATAGATTATTCTTATAGTAGATAGTGTTATATTATTTCCAAGATATTGAACTTTTGTCAGTGAGTCGTCATTTTCATTGATTTAGCGTCATTTTTATCCATTTGGTGAGTTCTTCGTTAATTTAGCACCATTTGAAAAGTCGCCAACTTGGCGACATTCCACCAAATTCGTCGCCAAAATATCGCCAAGCGTTATGGACGAAGAAATACGTCATTTTTACAGCAGAAAAATGACTATTCGCGTTCAAATACAAAAGTATTACTTAAAGTATCTTTTTTCATGAACGGAACGACCTAGATCCACAAGAATGATGTCACCAAATTTATTGCATGGTATTACATAAGAAAAGTGAACATGTTTCTCAATACGATTTTGTTTTATATGATTTTTTTTATAATTTTTTAAAAAATGTGCAATATCTCGAGAATGGTTCATGTTAGCGTTCCAAAATTTATGTCAATCGTTTTCTAATGAAAAATTACATAAGAATTATCTATTTGTGTAACTTTATTAGAGGTTTTGATTTTTTGACAATTTTTTTAAAATTTCACTCGAAAATTTAGGGAGTTCTGAACATTCGATTGCGCATAAAAACAATAGGCTTCCAGTGTTCATGGATTGTGAGTTTTGTACCAAATTTCGTTCAAATTGGTCCATTCATTCGTCAGTTATCGTCCCCAGAGATTCACTGACACACACACACACACATAGACATCACTTTAAAAATGTTTGATTCGTGATCAGGGATGCTTGAAATCTGCTCTCCCGTCGAATTTTCGACCCCGTCACAATACTTTCCTTATACATTATTATATATAAGGAAAGTAATAGTACATTTCCCTTTATTAATTACTTTTGAATTCAACCATCTACCTTTCGATTTTCTAATATTTGCAAAAAACATTTTAAACAGGTAAAACCTGCTGTAAAGCTGCATTTGCTCTTATTACAAAGTCTATTCTCTTTAATTTTAATTTATTCTGTTTATTATTATCGATAACGCAATTCTGTGTACTATAACTGGCAGCCCCTCTATGTCATGACATGGACCTCTATAGATATTGTTTTAATTTAGCTAACCTTTTCATATCTTCATTTGATTGATTTTGGTCCTTATGATTTTTGTAAACTAGTATTCCCCTCATACACATTATACCATTACAACAATAAGTTACCTACTATTTATCCTTAGTCTTGGTCTATAGTTACTTATCTGTAACAGATACTCTAGAGATGGGTGTTTTGTGTTTACTGTAGTTTATGCATAGTTATCGATTAAAAATATCGATATATATATATATATATATATATATATATATATATATATATATATATATATATATATATATATATATATATATATACATATATATATATATATTATATACATATATATATATATATTATATATATATATATATATATAACATATTTCAAACATATTTCAAACATTTACTGTTGGTGAGTTTTGATAAGGCTGGGTCTCGACAATTATATTTGATATATTTGATATCTCGACAATTATTTGATACATTCGTATTCTATTTTGCAATATACCGGCTCTCCGGGAGTGCTGTCGCGACGCAAAACATGCTTTAACGGGGTGAGGGGTCACAACTCCCCCCGGCCATCTTATGGTATATTGTTTCCATCCATACCTCTTTTCATTTTGAAAATATTTTTAATCCTCTTTTTAGTGCAGCTTTGCGCTTTTTAAGTGTGATTTATGATGATTTTAGAATATTATATTTCACGGTATTTTCATATTGTATATATATATATATATATATATATATATATATATATATATATATATATATACATATATATATTATATCGGTTGAGTAATAAGGTTAGGTTTATTCCCATCTTAAGCTCTTTTTTTGCTTCATGGTCTATATACTTCGGGATGTTTCATTGATTTCATCGGACGGAGGGGTGCTTCGGGAAGACAGAAGCACCGGGAGTGTTTCTAGAGTAAAAGCGCTTTAACCGGGAACGGGGGGTCACTATCCCCCCGGCCTTTTTTCTGTCGTTCCTGTA